>ATSW01010482.1:0-11580 GCA_000444245.1 Botryllus schlosseri
ATTGTTTACTGGCGGCTTGGTGTCTTTATGTGCGAGTGTTCTTGTTAAAACAGGAGTCACTGCTTGTGCGTCTTAATCTGATATTTGAATTATGAATACGTGATCTTATCCCAAGTTTGAGATAGAATTGAGTTAGTAGGCCTAATATATATTCTGTATTATTTGTCACTTGGAAGTCTCCCTGTGAGATTGGCTTGTAGCATACTCTCGCAGATTATTTCGATTAATCTCTATCATAAGTGTTGGTTCGTTGTGGACTAGGCCAGATAAGAAAGCTCATTTTTGCTTGTCGTTTCTTGATCTGCTAACTTTGGGTTCCTGTAGTGGCAAGCGATTGTCTTGGTGGTTTGAATTTCAGTTAGTCATAACAAGTGTTTGTCTTCACCTTGTTTCAACCCTATCCCTTCTCAACTATTGAACGCTCTGCTAGCTAGTAGCTAATATCCCTGTGTGTGTAATTATTGGGCATGTGAGTTTTGTTTGGTACATCACTAAAATCAAGCTGAGGACAGAAGAGTGTAGTTGAGATGTGGAGATTTAATTAGCACGGATGGATAATGATTTTTTATTAATATCATTTCAAATTTTCTGTTAATTGTGAAAATTCCTGCACCTACATCTTTTTATGCCACAAATTCTTATTATTTGACTATAGGCTATTCAGGCAGACATGGGCTTAGCACATTTTGTATTCATTGCTTATTTTTATCCCAATTAGGTTCAGGGTTGAAGTGCTTTAGGTGTTTCAATTGTTGAGGTGAAATTGCAGTAGCTTGAATGCATATTTAATGCTTGTTTGTTGTTTCATATTTATTTAGATTTAAAGATGTAACAAAGGAAGAGTTAATGGAGAGGTTTTTGCCAGACCGTATCAAACATGGCCTTGATATCTTAATTGTAAGTTTGATGCTAATGTGCTACTGTTGTAGAATGTTAACTGACATTGCTCTTCAGATTGGGATTAATCCTGGTTTATTCGCCGCTTACAAAGGCCACCACTATGCCGGTCCGGGGAACCATTTTTGTGAGTCTGTGTGTTATTTGATAAATACTTTTCTCACTCAAAATGTTGTAGCCTGTTTTGTGACTGTGCTATAATATAAATATACGGTATCATATCTTGAATTGCTGATGCAATTCCTCATTTTGAATCGATTGTGAAAAATTGCTTTGATCCGAGTGAATCCAGCCCATGATTAAAAGTACACCGCAGGTCTGACATGCTATTTATTCATTTGCTGAATTGCGGAATTCTGAATCTGAGATTGGTATTTTGCATTGTTTCGGAACGGAAGCCTGATTGTTATCGAACCAAGATAGTCATGACTGGCTACTGCTTATCTGCTCTTATCTGCTATTGACCAAGAGTGAATACTCAACTTTTCAGCCCGATTGTACCTCTCGCGAAAGTCGAATCGTTTCTGTCTAGAGGGGGTCAACATTGATACTCGAGTAGAAGTAATTTTAGGAACTACTTTTAAGTAAACCCTTAATTTGTTTTATCAATTACAAGTAGATGTAGAAAGGGAAAGGATTGAAAAGCACACAGCGGGTGCTTTCAACAAGTAGATTTCTTCTAGGAGTCGCATACTTTTAGCAGGTTAACGGATGTGGCTCATTTGGAAATTTCTATTTGTATCATCCCAACCAATTCAACATGACGAATGACATTATAATAAGTGCAATCTTCGGAAATATGTTAACTTATCGAGATACGGGGGTGGTTCTTACGACAATTTCACTGATAAAGTGATGGAAACTTATCACAGAACTACTGTCCCACTTTTCAAATTGTGAGTAAAGTCGGCAGATTAGACTTAATATCTTGTTGCGTACGAGTAGAAGTAATCTCAAAACTTGATCACTTGTTGTTTTAAGTAGTGCAAGCGTAGTTAATATTCGTTATCCTTGCGTTGTTTTCCGTGTAGGGAAGTGCATGTTTTTATCTAACTTGATTCCGATACCGCTGACCGGCATGGAAGATTTCAAAGCCCTCGATTATGGCGTCGGCCTCACGAATATTGTCGAACGGACGACCCCCGGCAGCTCTGACCTGTCCAGGTGACTTTTCACGCAAATGTTGTCATGACAACGTCCCTTTCGCTACAGGGAGTTGCATCAACATGTCCGGCTTCGTCGACCGTAAAATGACGTCGGACAATGACCTTGACCTTCTTGAATACGGAATTGGCTTTTCCACCATTGTGCAACGAACAACACCTGGCGCGAAAGACTTGTCGACGTATGTCATGACGATAATTTGTGGCGAGCGTTAGCTGCAAAGGCACGGGGATTTTAAATTTGATATTTCATTTGGCAGCAAAGAGATAAAGGAAGGTGCCCAGAAACTAGTGGAAAAAATACAGCTCTACCGGCCCAAAATAGCGGTTTTCAACGGAAAGGGCATATACGAGATATTTTCGAAAGAGATATTCGGGCTCAAAAAGAAGGATTTCACGTCCGGCTTCGCATTCGGCACGCAGTCTTACAAAATTCCCGGCACAGACACGGTAAGTCGCTATATTTTACCTTCCCGCTTCAGCTGTTGTATTCTCTCAATGTGTTTCGAAATACTGTGGAGCATTAATTCAGGACACGCAATACATAGATGTAGTTTCGACCGTCCAGAATTATTTATGGCTTCATCATTCACGGTCATTGTTAAATATCTAATTCTGTCTCTTTCTTGCTCCTTTACAAATTCCACTGAATTTTCTGCGTGATAAAATCTTTGATCCTATCAATGTCGGCAGGAATTGATTCAACAAGATTTTTGTAGATTTATTGAGGCATTGCCGATATCTAAAATCCTGTTTTTCTTGTTACTCTACCCAATAGTTGTTTAACAGAATCAGATATATATAAAATCTATCCTTTAATTTAATGCATAGCTTTCAATATAAACACGAAGAGACTGTAGTTTAGTGAATAGCATGCCTCCTGGATCATGCCTGCAGGCCGTGCTTGATTGAGATGTGTCACATTTGGTCTGTTATTTACTCCTTGAGCTATCCTATTTTTGTATTATCAAGTGGTCAGTTGCATTGTTGGAATCGAATTCTTCGAAACAAAGACGTTTGTGCTTGTGGGAAACCAGCAATGATATCACTATAGGCATTATTGGCTTCGATTAAACGAAACGTGAGAGACGCAAGACGATTTTTCTAAACTTGATGAAAAGAAGCATTCGATATTTTATGTCTATGGTGAATCATATTGCTAAAATATAGAAGTCATAAATGCATATTGAATTCTGCTTTTGATCTTCCACCTCCACACACACACTTCCTGTTGACTATTTTTATATCATACTATAATACAACCTGTGAGTTCAGTGGCCGGCTGACAGTCTTGTTTATCAAAATGACAAAATCACTCGAAGCTATTCATGACCCATCGGGTGGAAATCGATGTCATTCTGTTTACAGGCAATATTCTTGTATTTATCCTGTGTTTGGACAATCGTACACCAATCCGTAAGAAAAACAAGCATGAACGTGCTGATAGTGCTGTGATGTGATTTTTGAATAGTTATGTCTCCAATTCCGCCTTGTTATGTCATGGTCTGCCTGTGCATCGGAACTGAATTGTTACGATACACCCTTATCGATCACGGCAAAGGAGCTGAATGATTGTCGTATTACAGTTGTAGTTCAAGTTTAAACGTTTGATGGCTTTGACATAATTACATGAAAGTTTGATTGGTCAAACGGCTGCATAACTTGTAACTGCTTCTTTTTGTAAACTTTAGTTGACGTACGGATTAGATCATTGTGAGATTTTCTTACTACCACCGACCAAATATCGACTCTATATCGGTTACATTGGTAGTTGATAGAATTTTTGGTAGTTGGCTCTTGAATTTCGGCTATCGTACTAGCTATATGTCAGGGAGGAGCCCATAAGAAACTGTATTAACTTGAAAAGTAACCGACGGCTGCTAGAATATAGATTATCACCTGTCATTGCGTTTCTTACACCCGCAACTAGGGATCGACTATGCCGCTTTTTCTTCAGTATATATTTGTAATGGCATCGTCCAGCGCGCGATGTGCTCAGTTTCCGCGAGCCCAAGACAAAGTACACTTCTACGTGAAACTCAAGCAATTGCGTGACCAAATCAAAGGTTGCCAGGCCGATGACCCTATTCGCGAAGTGGGCTATTCATTCGATTTAGAGAAAGCGACAGGTATGTTGGATCTGCGATGTCTCGGTTGTATATGTATTTCGAATTATTCTATTTCATCTGTAACCAGGATTGCCCTCTGTCCGAGAATGTGGTCATTGTTTGCCATGAAAATGATATATTTCGGATAAGAACTATTAGCAAGATTCATCGGCTGTAAGCAAATTTCCAAAATAAAGCCATTCACTCCGAACATTGAGAGATAACGTGGTGATTGAGCGTGTGGCTTCTTGATTGGTAGGTCGTTTCAAAGTTAACCATAACCATGGCCAAGATACGACCGAAAGAAAATGAAAACTTTACACGAACATAATTCTCTTGAAATGTGTAAATTGGACTTAAGCTCGATATAGATTTGAACTTAAACAACAAATTATATATCGATTTCGTATTTAATCTAAAGCTGCGTGCAACCCATCCACCCATAGCAAAATTGGAGGCAAAAAATCTTACCATATCATGAAATGATTTAGCAGCGAATTGTGAAGATGTGTACCTGTACAACTCCGCCTTACTGTAATCTGAAAATGATTTCACAGAAATTGCGAAAGGCCGGAGTATCAAGCAGGAAAGGTTCGACCCGGATTACGAAGCCCTGGACTCGACTAAGAATGGGGCGTTGTCGTACCCCGCGTTCGGCCCTGTCAACGGGCCGACGAATCAAAACGATATTGCAAACGCAAAATTCAGCACGGTCACCAACGGCACAACCGCACCGAACGAACAGCCGGGTACTAGCGGCCTGCAAAATACCACACCCGCCAATCAAAACGCCATCCCGCAAAACACCGATACCATCTCGAGCCGGCATGCAAACCTGGTCAGATATCTACAGCAGGACGTAGACGAACCAGACCCGGACATCAAGAATAGAGACGGCGTTGTCATGCCGACCTCGTTAAGCCCCGGCAACCCCAAATTGCAGGAAGACGTCAGCGAGGAGCAGAAGATCGAACGTGTGGGTAACTGGGTCCGGCAGCAGCAGAATCTGGATTACGAATCCGACCCTCCGATGGGGTTAGAAAGACGAGAAGAGGGACCGCCCGGGGTTCAAGAAGGGGCTGCCCCACAGGGCGTCGAAAACGACGGTGCTAGTCAGTTAAGCGCGGTGAGCGCAGGGGTGTCCGGGTCCACTTCGGAATCAACTTCCGGATATGGTTCTATCGATGCTAGCAGTCGGCGGGTACGTTTGGACCGGGTCGAAATGTGGGTCATGGAACAGCAGCACGTACGGCGCCCGGCCGGGCAGCAGCACCAGCAGGTGTTGCAGTCGCTGCAAGCTGCCGCCGCGCAGCAGCAGATCCCGGTCACCTCTCAAAGCAGATCGTCGCCTGTCCAGGTCAACGGATGGCTGCCGAACGTGTCTCAAGTCCCTCCCGTGAGCACTGTGCCGGTAACGGTCGCTGCGCAGACTGTCGCGGGTCAGGCATTTTTGAACGCGTCCAGAAGCCGTGGCGCACTCCCTAATGTCGTGTCTGATTCGATGGCGGGGCACTCTGCCTTGGGTGGCGCGGGTCGCACTTCTCCGTACGGTTTCTTGCGCGGTCAGCGTCGCGAAGGCGACAGCAACGGCGGGTTTGGTCTGTCGATACGCCCGCCCGTGCCTTTGTTCAGCAGCTGGGGCGGCGGGGAGTCGTCTGGCGGCTCGGTGGTGTCGTCGAATGCGGTCGCGTTCCCAAGTAGTACGGCGTCGCAGTCCACGCTCGTACAGCCGTTTGTAATTGCCAACTCTGGCGCCGGTCCGGCTGCGGGTGGCAGCACCATTTTGCCCATGTCGTGGCAAAGCACGTCCGGCGCTTCGACCGTGATGGCTCCAGATTACCGTTCGTGAACGGGATTTCGTCGGAATTAATGTCGTGCTTTTAGCTGCTTTGATTCCTGTACTTTTACGAGTCCGGTTGTGTCGTGATGGCACGTAGGGCTTGGCTTGACGATTCGAGTGGTCGATCCGAATCGAGTCTTAATTATTTCGAGCGGTGGAATTATATGATACTGTCGCGGTGGAAATAAGGTAGCTTATGTCCGCTTAAAATTTTGAGATACACTTTTCAAATTGGTAGAAAATCAAGTCTGTGTAAAATTTTCTCATTTTTTTCGGCCATATCTTGGTCATGTTCATGTTTGAATATGACATTGTGTATTTTTGTCCTTTGGTTTTTTGCGGCATATACACCGACTCATGATAGACGTGCACACGATATCTGTGCATATGCATAGCATGAGTGCATGATGTGCATATGCCGCTGGACAAAGAAGGTCCAGATATAACCTTGTAAGGCTTTCTAAGTGTTGCACCACCCCTCCACGCGAACCCGGTAACCTAAGCACCAAGCGAGGAAGACATGGATACCAGTGTTACTAATCAAGGTCTTGGGTCCGACCCGGCCGTGGATCGAACCCACGACTTACCGATCAAGAAGACCGCCGCTCCCCCCTTATTCTATCCACGCTATATTGACACATTGTTTCCAAGTTAATCATGATTAAGATTCGGCAAAAAGTAAATGAAACTTTAGCTAAGTTGACTTTTTCAAAATGGGTACACTGGACATAAGCTCCTTACACTCCACAGCGACAATACCTCCTTTTCGATAAGAGTTGTGTATATGTGTAATCACCGTGGGTTACAATGTCGGTGCGTTTTCCAAAGCTTTGAAACTTTGATTGGTCGTATCGCGGCATCCAAAACGTGTAGTTCAAATTTCTGTGGGTTAGTGAAAATGCCGTGGACAACGCAAAACACTGTCACCACAGATATAGTAGAAAAAACTACCAAATTATCTTTAATGTGGTGCACGACTGGCTTGTTTTCTTTGCGACCGCGTAAATGCTACATATTTGAACTTGCACTTCACCCATGCTGTTATGTCATCATAAGGAATGATACTTTAATCCTCGACTCGAAGCCTTATACTCTATTCGGAATCGAGTCTCTGAAGTACGCGATTTTCCCCTGCTCTATTCGTACTCGTGCTCTAGCCTCGTCCTGCGTTACTGTAGTAAATCATTTTCTGCGCCATTACGCGGCTACTTCTGGGCGCTGTGGATGACTTCGCTACTACTCGGTAGCTTCATGCCATCGCTATATATCTGCACATGAAAATATCCCGCAAGAATTTCTCACTTATTTATGCTTGCAGAAACCCTGGCCTAGGCAAGCGCTCTCTCACTATTTAATTGCGGACTGCTTCAGCATTATATTTGTCGTTTTTATTCTGTTTGTTTCGATAGCTTGAACCATGTCTGATTCCCGATCTCTTACTTGTTTCGTGTGACTCGAATCCATTCGATTGATGAAATCAACTCTGCTGCTTTTGTAAGAGATTGAATTCTGTCTCATGCGTCCACGGTTCAAATTTCGTAACGAAGCCCTTGTGATCTTAGCGTGTCACTTTACTGGGTACGCTGTCACTTTTAAACACAGCTTATGAGTTCATATGGGATGAATATTTTTGAAATTGCATATCGTGTATGTCATTTCCATGAATTTATATAGTGTACCGCGAACCGTGTTGACTTTTAGTTATAGATGTTGAATACCACAGACGACGATCAATGTATGTTTATGTGTATGTTTGCATATCTTTTTAAATGGCTATCCGATGAAGATTATCGAGTTGACTGCTGCATTATGACAACCTCACCACTTCAATTCCGTGCTAGCTGTCAAGCTATTTATTATTCAGACTTCTATGTTGTCGGTCGTTATCGTGCATGTCTGTGTTATGTTCTTGAATGTTTGCTGCCATGCATATGTCACTTGGTATGCCCGAAACACACCCCTTGTGGACGTATGTGAGCGATTTGCTCTCACTGGCTATTTTCATTTCTGCTGGTGGTACTTGATTGCATCTTGGGTCAGACTTTTTCATAAATTTCATCAGTGGTTATGGGCGTTTTCGATTCGGGATTGGTAGTTGTCTTGTCAGTACTGCAACTTAGAGGCGGACAAGTTATAAGGGACTTGCATTGGGTAGCATCCGTTACATAATGGGAAGACTCGTGGTCTAATATGCACCACAGCTGCAAACATGCTCGTTCAGCTGTGTGGTTTTGTAGAGTTCGCTCTGTTTTGTCAGGCTCATTGGCGCACTGCGGATTAGAGATTCTAAATCCGCCCGCATGTTTTGTTGCCAAGAACTTTTTAACATTGTCAGGGTATTTTGAAGTTGCTTAATCCAAAAGTACCTGTTTTTCATGAATCAGTACTAATTTTTAGGGTGTTTCATAGTTTTGTGACAGAAATGCTTTGAATAGTTTGTTTTCCTCCGAGCCACGAACTACATGGCATAACTACATAGCAGAGTGTTAGTATTTTGTACGAGCTACGTTCAGCACATAAAAATGTCAGAAAACTGATCCGTCCGAACTCCCAACCATCCGGTGAGTTTGACATCGGAGGTCAATTGATAGGCCTACTACATATATTTAGCTAACTCGATGACCAGGCATTTTAAAGTGGTGATATCGCTACGAGGCTGTTTTTATGTTGCCTATTATTGTAAACTTTCGATATACGAATAAAAAGATCTGTCAGTCTTCAGCTGAGTCTGATGTCGTTTGGAGCATGATAGGCCTATTCTCCAATCGCATGTCAAATTTGGAAAGGAACCAGCGACATATTTCGATTTGGGCATCCATGATGATTTGTGAGCCTTTTGGGACGGCATGGTCAAGGAGAAATCGGAATTTACAGAACCAGCTGCACATGGCTATGTGATAGCCCACCCATTGGGTCACTGGGTGTGTGTGTGGTATGATTGTTGGTTGCTGGTGTGAGGCTCTGCCGGCGATAAAATAGGCGTGTGACTCAACTTAATATATGTTGCCGCCGAATATTTTGAGAATTGAAAAGTCGATCAGTATTTAGATTTTCGGAATCAATGCGACAGTTACATTGGGTTAATATCAGTTATAATAAATTCTAAGCTATTTACGATGAATTGCATTATCAATGGTGAGGTCTGGACCGTCTGTACCTCATCACCTCTCGTTTCGTGCTTCATTTTCGAACAATAAAATGCAAATTGTGTGAATTTGGGAGAAAAATGTTCAAAATATATTCATTCATGAACATCAATAGAAAATACCAAATTTAAGGTTTAAAAATTTTCGCTAACAGCTTAGAGTGGGTAGGCCTATATAGATTGCTGCAGTGACCATGTTTGGCTCCACCTACGTAAGTGATCATGGGTTCTCGCATTTGAAAGAAACATCACGACGAACCTACGTTCTCGTAACTAAAGTTTCGCATGCTCAAGTAAGGCAACCAGCATGATTAGGACGAGTTTTTACAGAGAATGTGGCGGACACGACGAAACCCGTGTAGTGAGTTCGAAATCAGGGTTGCCAACTGCTGGTGGTCCAAAAGAGCCAAATTGCTCTCCAAAATGTGCCAAATAGCCCTTCAAGAAGCCAACTATTTCCGATTTCAACCAATATGCTTATAAATTACACCTAAAACACAAAAATGATACGTTGTCAACAGCCTGTGCACTTTTACATCAGAATAGAGTGAAAATAACTATTTTTTATGTGAAAAAAGGGGGTTCTTAAATCCCGACAAATGACCTGAAACTGCAATAAAAATTGACTTTAGGAAATTGCACCTATTTTCCAACCGGCAACCCCCAATTTCTGCGCACGAGGGGGTAAAATTGCACAACTCGACAACCAATGCTCTTAGTCATGAGATGTAGCTCAAAAGCTGCCATAACATCATGTTTCTATCTGTCTTAAGAAGAAAAATTTCTCTATTGTCAACACAAAATGAGTTACAGCCAAAAAACGGTAAATATTGAAGTTAGGCTACACCCTTTGTTGGCCACGCGGGCGGGGGTGCAATGCATCAACGTCCTAAAGGGGGTTCTCCCTGAGTGGGCCTGACGTAGGAACTAACTCTGGGGAGCTGGTGTGGAATCGTAGGCTTCCATGCTATAGTCTATGAAACTTGTAAATCTAATATAACCATTGAAGACCTCACAGGTAGGGGCTGGCGGGAATTGTCCTGCTGAGAGCTGACCGAGGGTTGGGAGTGGACCTCCTTGAAGGTGCCCACAACGCCCAGCCATTTCCTTGTCTGGCCCCCGACCTCAAGGTCGAGGAGTCTCTGATCAACATGTCCCTGTCTGCCCCCGACCGAACGCCTCTAGGTCGGGGGGCCTACAGATCCCTCTCGAAGTGAACCGGTTGAGAGTTGGGTCGATGCTCCGTCTAGAAGGGTATACGCCGTGGAGCCTGCGGGGGGGGGGGCAGGGTCGAATGCTACGTCGTCACGCAATACCCGAATAAATGACGGCTATGTGTCCGCCCGTCTGAGCATTCGGACCCGCCCACTGGTCTGAGCCCTGAAAGAGATATTGCGCCCGCAAAATCAGAAGCGGAGAGGGGGATGAGCCGAGAATCGGCGACAACTGCTGGGGGTACGCCCGCTCCTATAATTCCTGAAGTCGAAGCTCCCAGACCGAACCGGATGAGCACTTGAGCAGCTTGCTGCCATCAGCCTACGAAGGGATCTAGCCCACCCCATGTGATAGAACTGGGCAAATGAAAAAGGAAAGGACGTAGTTTATTTTTCTCCGTGATGTTTTTGCAGCATATACACCGACTCATGATAGACATACACACGATATGTACATATGCATACCATGAGTGCATATGCCGCTGGACAAGGAAGGTGCAGATATAGCCGTGTATGGCTTTCTAAGTCTTGCACCACCCCTCCATGCTATCCCAGTAATGCATGAGCGCCAAGCAGGGAAGTCATGGATACCACCAGTGTTACTAATCAGGTCTTTGGTCTTACCCGGACGGGGATCGAACCCACGACCTACCGATCAAGAAGCCGGACGTTTCACCATTACGCTATGTTGTCGAACTATTTAGGTGCAGGCATGGCTAAGGTGATTCTTGCATCTATTCGGTGTGACCAGCTTGGCCAGTGACCGTTGCCTTTATGATTAGTGTGATTTACACAAAAACAGCTAAATAAATCAATCTCATTGTTTAAAAGCTCTCTGGTAAGAGCTGTTACTCCATTTTTTTAGAACAGGTCCGCGGGCGACTCATCTGGTCCTTGCGGGCTACTTTAGACCCGCGTTGGTGACCCCTGATCTAGAATATGGAGCACGAGAGAAGCACTGTCACTGCAATAAGCCGCTTAAATGATGACATAAGCCCGCAAATCCTAATATCCAAGGTTAGAACGAGAACTAAAGAAGAGCGATTCGACTTTACATCAGTTTCAATTGTTAAATAATTTTATAGTAAAATGCGCCAAATTGGAGCCAACGCGCCAAACGTCATTTTTCGTTGCCAACCGACCTTTAAAAGAGCCAAATTTCGGAAATTTGGTTCCCAAATCTGAGACTGCCAAGGCACACAGGCCCTATCCC
>ATSW01010484.1:0-14229 GCA_000444245.1 Botryllus schlosseri
TTCACGTAACAATTTTAAAGAGCTTCCTGCAGGCACAGAACTTCAATGGTATAAAATTGAAAAGTAGATTCATATTGAAATGAACCCGAATATTTTCCGGCTGACACTCGTCAGGGGTAATCGTGTAGTAGAGAATTGAAGAAAACCTTGTATATCGACGATCATATCACCAAATATGACGTCACATGTATGAAATCTCGAATAATCAGGGCGAATTGAGTTCGTTTCACGATTCGCAGCAACTATCAATTAATAACCAAAGGTCAGCGTTCAGCTAATTTCACTTCTTGCAATGAGTAATGGTCAAAGGTTACGTGGCTACGCTTCTACGGATCATAAAATACGCGTGTCGGTCAGCAAAACATCCGGGATTTCCACAGGAAAAGAATATCGAAAACGGTGACATGTTACTATTGTCAATATGTTATCGAATGGAATTACATTATACTGACGAATCAAATTTTGCTACACTTACTTTTTCATTTTCTTGGGATTGTACTTAACCAGCGTGTACGCCTTGTGGAACAGCAAGTCCGGGTCTTTGTTATAAAAATCGGGGAGGATTTTTGATATCACCTAAAGAGAAAATGGACTCAACAGACGACGCTACAGCGTGTGCGGATGGATTCCTTACAGATAACATCCCCTCCATGTCGAGATGCAATAACTTTTCTTGGCTACTTAAAAGCATGGCAAGACCGACGCGAAAAATAACTTCCATGCCCTGAATGTGACAAAATACAAGTGTCAAATAATTTACAGATTCGGGTGACATCACTAAAGAAATTTCGTGACAACAGGTAACCTTGTCGACGTGGAGGTGGTAATTAACGAAGTAGGACTGAACAGTGAACAATCGCACTGGAGTCTCAACAATATGACTCAGCGTCGAACTGACTTGGACCTGACTCGAGTCAAAACCATGAAAGTCAAAACATTGCGGTTTGGTTACAATACTGCTCAAGTATGACTTGCTTACTTGCACTACCGACCTCAAGTTGTTTTGTATTTACACTGTTTCCACTTTTACTAAAGTTCATTAGCAACACAAATCTCCAAATATAATTGCTAATGCTCTAAAAGAAAATACCCGCCCACCCAAGATATTACAGCAATACGTAGGTATCGCACATATGACCAAAATTGGAACGAGAAATCAATATATACCTTCCCCATACAATACCCCGCCTAAAACCTCATTGAACAGAGCCAAAATTAATTGGCAAACAATTTACAGAGGTATTTCTTCAATACCTGATGGCCGCAGTCTTTCAAAAGTAAATATCTCCATAAATGTACAAGGTAGGACTTATCACTGCGCCGTGAGAAATTCGTATGAGGTAAATATTATGAAACCACGTCATTTGTTTGCTAACATTTAAAGAAAGCAAAAATTATAGATACGGTACCCAAACATTATAAGGTAAACAATGGAAATCACCTTAGGAATCCCGCCTAATATCTCAGGCTGGGCAAGATCTAATACCAGAGAGACTTGCTTTTGAATACAGTACAAGGCTGGTTGAGTATTAGAGCATGACTCAATATGATGTCATAACCATATGAGAGGTGTGGAAAGTTCTATTGTGAATCCTTTTATGGTACCACAAAACATATAATCTCAGTCGTACATAAGATTAAAGATAATTTGTTATTTTTTCGTTCCAGTTTCGTGCCTATTTCCTTGCACTGGTGACAATGTTGTGGGTTGATCACACATCACAGGTACGCCATTTTAACTAGCATGTGTAGTTTTGTAGTATATTATTCGTATGCTGGGCTACGACCAATCGAGGGTTAAAGGCAGCAGCAGTGTAAAATACTATTAAAACTATAACTTTTGGCGATAAATTACCTCCAAGTGGCAAGGAACGTAAATTTTCAGTACTTGATCTACTAATATCCCCATAAATATTGATCAAACATTGCTGAGGAGCAAATAAAAAGAAAATTGAAAGAAACAACCAGAGAAATCAAGTACTACGGATATACAATAGCTTGGATTAAATCAGTTAATATTAAATTGACATCGTACCTCTGACATGAAGACGTCCATGATGCGAGAGGCAAGCTGAAGATTAAAAGTGGTGGCGAACAACGTCAAAAACCACGACGACGCGTACATGGACGTGTGGAAGCCCTGGGCTTGGAAATGGATGTACAAATCGGGCGCGTGATCCTGAAACAAGCCAGTCGATTGGACAAGATTTTTCACATAAAGCACGTGGCGTCGCAGTATCGTAATTAGCTTAACATAAAGAGGACTATAAGACCTTCTATCAAAAACGGTTTGGCCTTCGAACTCAAGACAGCGTCAGTACAAAGTGTATCAATTCAACAACAAACATTCACGTAGAAGTTGCACCACATCTTGCAGCGCCTATAGTGACTGATAGAAACCTATCAGATGTTCTCAAGTCCCAACTAGGTGATTTACAATTGAATAATATATTCATGTTGAAATAAACCTGAATATTTTCTGACACTCATCACGGGTGGTCGTTAACAACTAGAAGAAATTTCAAAAAACTTTGTAGGCCCATATAAATAATTACATCACGAAGTTCTTATCAATTCTCTTCTAGTTGCTGACGATCACACCTTAACGAGTGTCAGACAAAAACGATCACATGTATTTGAATACAAATACATAATTCAATTGTATATTGAAGTACTGCAACTTCGAGAGCAATTACGATCAGGTGATTGTTTTGAGGATCTTTGAAACATTACTGTTTCTGATACGGGTAAAAATTGGCCTATTGAATGTCCCCGTATATTGCCCAAAATATCAACACAAAATACAGACTGACAACAATGCAATATAGTAATAACCGATTTGCCAATGTAAATTTACATGAAACTCATCTACCGGCCTTATTACGACACAGAAAAATGTGATGATACCAATACAACACAACACCAAGATATGAGGCATCAGTTATATGTGGGCAAGTCTGTGCCAATGTATCATATTCAAATTGACTGCAAATTATACGACACGGGAAAAAGATTCAAAGATTTAAATAGGGCTGCAAGAAAAAAATATTGAAATCAACAGGAACGCTGTATTACGCCATATTTTCAGAACCCAAAGACGACATTTTTTTACCGATACGCAAGAAGAATTGTTAGGCAATAGTTACAAAATCTGACGGAGAACCAACAAATCAAACATATTTTTCAGATTCGGCCCATGAATACTTTGAGGTTCCCTTAACTTGTGCCAGTAAGCAATGATCATTTATAACGAGATCGTGAAATTGTTTAAACGAAATATCATTGAAATTATATACAATAGTCAAGATTCTCCGAACTTATCCAGGTAACAAGCTGACTACAGCAATTTTTTAGTAATAAATATGTCTCGCCTAAAAGTCTTATTGAAAGTGTAAGCAACTAATTCAAAATCTAAAAAGAGAGGACAATTGGGCATCCTCAGAGGACAAATCACTTTTCCTGAGAAAAAGAGGACAAATCCTCCTAAAAGGTCCTATGGTACACGTGAGGCTTAGATATATCATCACAAAACATTACGTTACCTGCACCATGCTATCAAGTTGGAACATGCACAGTCCCAGCTCGGCCATGGACGGTTTGAAGAGCTCACGCAACCTGTAGTTTTTCATGAGCGTTACGAACACGGCGAAAGCCTCTTCTTCCGGCATTTGCAGCAAGAGCAAACCCGCTATAAACGCGCTGCCTTGACAGTAGCCCACCTCTCGGTCAACGAGAGAATATGCCTGGAACGGGATATGAAATCGTGTATAGGGAGGAGTGAAAAATGGAGAGAAAAAGGGAATTTCAAAAAGTGGTCTCGATATATCGTAGCATAAATATCCAATGAAATACTTCTATCATGATTTTGGGTTCATGCACCCTCTACTGGCGTTGCAATTTCACCGATTGGTCCGGTGCCATATCTTGATAATTACTTTCTACTTATACTAGAAAGCGGGTTTTGGGCTTAATAGCTGCAGAAGTAGTATGTTTCTATATCATTTTCGTAGAGCATTGACGTGAAAATGAATAGAATAAAAGTTACAAGCAAAGTTCTTATTTTACATTGGAGTAAAATCAAGCATTGTGTCCTAGTAACCTTAAATTAGATAAAACGTAGTGTTATGATGATATGCTAAATGCAGACAGTGTAGATGTAGTGTAGGAGTAGTGTAGTCTTATACATAACATAGGGATTACAGTTTGACATTGCAAAACCTTGGATCAATTGCCAGTGTAAATCTTTGGTTATGATAACATATTTTTTAAAGTATTAAGAAAGATACAGGGTCAGAATTTGAAAATTGTCAAGATCCCGATCCAGAATGTTTTCTTAGCATTTCTTGTCGAAATTCCCGCTGGTTGGTCCAATTCCAGTGCCGTATGTATATATGACTATAACAGCACATTATAAGCTAATGGAAAGCGATGTCTGAATTTCAATGAAAAGCGGTGAGAGTTTGACAATGGTGGACAAAGAATCGGCCCAAGCATAGGTCAACATATTAGATTCTTTGTAACGAATGCACTAAAATTGCGCAAGTACACTGTATCAGTATCCGAAAGTATAGGAAAATGTATAGCCTATTCATCCAAGACAACAAACAGGTTACGGTGATGATTCGACATCGAATTTCAACAGAACTATAATGTTTAAACACATTATTAGGATTAGCAATAGTTGTCCTCAGTAGGCTACTTTTGAATATGCATAACAGGATGTGTCACTGGTAGTAAATTTAGACAGAGCATTTAGTGTGTATGCTATTTATAATTTACCGGTGTATGTATATGTATAATCAAAGGCTAGACTACCATGCCAACACTCAACGGTAGCCTACTTCAACCCATCAGCACACTCTTCAGACAGAGATTTGGATTAACGACAATTTTGGTGGGACAAAGCCTGGATGATTATGATCTGAAACAAGTTGCCTGCTGTATCACAAGGCGTTCAGCACTCGATAGCTACTCATACTGCCAATTGAGAAGCCTTTGTAAATTTGGACTTCACACTTCCGCAGAGTACGCCTAATAATGCGCAGCTATGTGAAGTTAGCGGAAAACATGTAATAATATGTATTGAATATCACGCTTAGCATATGACTTCAAAGCAACTTAGGAAGTAGTTAAAACTGCAATGGAAAAGGGATATAAGAGACAATCGGCCGCATTGAGTGCATAGTAAATAACAATGTTATGTAACACGAGTCTTGTTCTGATGTTGACTTATTGTGCTGGCAAACTGAAATGGTAAATATGACTTTTCTTTGGAATCTTCTACATTGTTAGGTTGGCTAAAAAACGATGCGCACCAAATCTGGCTCAATTCCAACCGGTAGAAGCTGGCGAAGAGGCCATTGAAATTTTGAATTTATTATAAAAAAAATTAAAATATATTTTTTCAAATTTGACCCTCAAACCCATGAAATTGTTAAGTTGCCTAAAAGAACGTTGCATAACGAATTTTGCTCACTTTAAACCTGTAAAAACGAATTTATTGCAGTTGAATTTTTGGATTCACAACATAGCCTGGCCTGTGGACGGTGGGTAATCTGAGAATTATGAACGAAAAACTAAAATAACTTTGCTTCTATGGGTTGGAATTGCGTCAAATTTGTCTTGTATCATTTTTTTTTAAACAATTTCATGGGGTTGGTAGTAAAAAATCAAAATTTTTTTCCTTAATAAATTCAAAATTTTCAAACTCCCGTGCGTTCACATCTACAAGTTGGAACCGAGTTAAATTTGGTGTTTTTTAGGCAACCTAACAATTTAATCAGTAAATCCCCACAATCTAAAAAAAATACATTTGTGAATGATACTTTGGGTAGACAATATCAAATTCATTCATTATTAAAACACTGTTTTTGTATTCCTAGAATACACAGATGCATAGGTTGGATATCGACAGATCATCAATGATTTCTTATAACATGATGTATATTGCTCATTCACAGATTGTAATAATGTATTGTGAATTGCAATGATTTTATATCATAGTCATGCGGGTATGACCACATGGGAATAGGCACAGTCCTGCAGATAATCGTTATTGTAACCTTTTAAGGACAATCAATACTGGAATCGATACTAGGACTCCAATTGAAGATAACATCCAAGTTTAAAATGTCTTGCATAGCAAAAGATTTCACTCTTGAATAATAATCAGCTACAAGGCTGTGTCAACGATAAAAATCCATGCCAAGGGCCAGTAAATTGAAATCCATATCCCTTGCTCATTCAGTAGGCCTAGTAGACCAAATGGTCTAATTTAAATGGGTTTTTTTTCACTAACATTTTCAGTTTTACAATATTCTAACATTTATAGAACAATGACTGACAACTGTACGAAGAATTTACCAGAAAAAACTATTTTTCCGCCGAAAACCCCTAAATGAAGGTAGGCCTGTTACATTCTTTTCGCAAATATTATGATCATTGCATGAGAAAAGTTTCAGCTGAATGCTAAATATATGTATTGCATTAAATGTATTCCTTTATAAGCGGTGAAAAAATGCTTTATATCCAATTTTATAATATAATACGCTATAATATACTATACTAAAAGATCACAGTGCTAAAATTTAGAGTAGGATATAGAGTAAAGACTGAAAATTTAAGATGAGGTAAAAGAAAGATTGAAACAATTATACGGTATATCAGATATTACCAGGATGATAAGGTTTGAATTACTGGTATTAGAAAGCATAAAAACAAGTTTATGTACAGACTTTATTACAAGCAACAGTAATCCACCATTCCCAATTTCCACTTCCAAGCTCATGGCCGAGTTCCCCTTATAATCCATATTAGGCCACTTAATATTATCCATATTTGAATAAGTATTGAACTAAAAGTAATTAATGCCGAAGAAGTACATCATCTCTAGTGAATTAGGCCTAATCCATCCACTTTGTGCAAATGAGATCACATCATCACAACATGATAACATTCTAGGCTCCTGGTAGGAATCACGAGATTACCAAAATATGATCATAAAGGCTAGCACTTGTGCAGATGGATTTTGCAGCTGACTTTTAAGTCAACAAAACAAAGCAAACATGTTTTATTAGCCTGCTAACAATCAAAGCATAGCACACTGTTTGAGACACAAGTACTCCAACACAATGCTGCAGGGTTTTCTAAAAGAACAATTTTTGTTCACTTTCAACAGGCAGAAGCATAGTTATTGCATTTGGAAATTTTGGGTTCGCAAAAATAGGCTAGCCCTGGTAATTCACGAAGTAGTAATCAAAAAACTCAAATAACTTCGCTTCTACTGGTTGGAATTGCGTCAAATTTGTTTTGCGCCGTTTTTGTTGACAACTCAACAATTTCATGGGGTTGACAGTAAAATTTTGAAAAAATATCAAGCTCCTGTACGTTCACATCTATCTGCAGCATTTTTAGGGAACCTAACAATTTAATCAGTGCATCCCAAGGAATCCGAAAACACAACCCCCCGCCCTTCAGAAAATCGTCGCAAGTTCAAAACCTCACAAACCTTCGTAACATTGAACAAGACCTCCTGTCCGACTTTTTCTTTGAAAAAATCGATCTCCGGGTACGTCCGCGCTATGTCGCGTTTGATCAATTTCTCCGACGGCGACACCCTCTTCAGTAAGTCCGAGTATTGATCTTTGATCGGCGAGCGGTGGGCGCCGCACAGCAGTTGCCAAACGATGCCTCGGAAATGGTGAGGCACGCCGCTCCTGACACATTCCTGCAATGAACAATGATAATTACGTGGAACCCTAAAATTTGAATACTCAACAGGAGTGGCTTGCTTCTTTCTTGATGAAAATATACAGCTTTCCTTCAATAGACTATTTGAGGCGCAGTACGTCAGTATGAAATTGAGTCTTCATATTGAAATAACCTGAATCGTCAGCAATGAGTAGAGAATTGAGACGAACATTGTAACCTATATCATCAATATGGATCAATGCATATCAAACAATATTTGGCGATTAGGCTGTTCCAATTCTCTACTAGTTGCTGACGATTAACCCTGACGAATGTCGGCCCAAAATATTCGGGGCTGTGTCGATAAGAAGATATCATTTAATTGTATAACTTTTCTTCATCTTATATTTCCGCGTACGTGACAAAAAGATTACAATCGTGCTTCTACCATGCGAAAGATTTCATTTTCAGAGATCTGCGCTAGCTACCGTTCGACTCAAGTCTTATTTCTCAGGTTAACAAACAATAAAAATGCAATGATATTCTTCTAAAAACTGAAACGTTTCGAAGAAATTTAGCTACTCGTGGTGGGAGCTTGGAACACAACAATTGATACTTACGGCAAAATGAAAATATTTCACAAAATGAAGCATGAATTCGGAAAAAGACACAAATGCATACAGAATACAGTATAATTATGCAGGGCCGCCATACCATCTTTATGTAAATTATTTGTCTTGAAGGACCGTGAAGCACCATTATAAAACAGCACTCTACTTATAAGATTTGTCCTCTTTTGTGACTTGTGCCCTTATTTTGTCTTATTTTTATGCAAATTGATGACCTAGTCTTTAATCAGCAAGTAGGTACTGAACCTACAAGATAGCTATAATTATGGCAGGTCGAGATCGATGACCCCTATTTTTTTAATATCCACCTTGACAAATAGGCCTCAAATATGACTAAGCTAAAGTGGACAGTAACTCTCACTAAGGGGCAGTGAAGCTCAAGTCAGTACTGAAATCAATGAAACTACATCCCTACAATCATAACAGACATATCACAACCCCAATAAAAGTCAAAGTTACCTTTAATTTTTCTTTCTTCTTTTTATAATCGTCCCAATCATTGACAATACGCCCCCACAACGACCACTGGTCCTCATCAATTTCATCACCAATCATGGTTTCCGATGTTCCTGTGTCGGAGCAAACAATAACAATCGTCATGTGGGAAGAACATGCATGAGGCCACATGCCAATCCAGTACATAGAACTTGTCATATATGAATATTTGTACACCTATCTATTGAGAAAATATTCTGAAGTTTGTGGTCAATGATCAGTTTAGTTATCAATATACTTATTACAGAGAAAATATTTAAATGTTATTCATAGGGCGACTATTCTTGGACGTGTGAAGAAGAGACAAAATTTAGTCAAATTGTAGCGTTAGGCTAAATAATTGTCAAAATATAAAAACTGTTTGCAAATTCCAAATTATTTGCCAAACTGCATATTTTTGGCGTCATAGAGGTTGCATCATTGGTGATCTTATCATTTGACACTGTTGCAGATGGTGCAGTAGGTCTAAAGTTTTTACAGCGGTTCTTACACAAGTTTTATAATGTCAAAAAATAGTCGCCATATATTTAGAATATTTACAGTTGTATGAATGAAGATAACAACAAATGCGTCGTATAGCCTACACGATAAATAATGGAGCATTGTAGACTACACAGCGACCAAGACAGTAAAGCCAAAGTTTAAAATAGACATACTAGGCATAAGCATACTAAGGCTTACTGTATAAAGCACATGAAAACCTATTTTATTAATTTTCCATCCCGTTGTGATATTCATGGGCTGCTCCAATCACAAACCCATTTTAAAGCTAGAACATCAATTAGGACTATAGAATTATATGAGCATTTTAGCCCACACAAAAATACTCTTAAAATAGGCCTACTCTAAAATATACGTACCATTGAGGGAGTTTACGCTATGATTGGAAGTTGGCGACAGCGAACCATTACTGTTTCTTCGCCCACCTTCGCTTGATATCGATTTCAAAGACTTTGTATCCGCCTCCAAGAGTCTGAAAAATAGGTTTATGGTTACTATCAAATTGAATACACTATTGTGAATTAGCTTCACTGTATGATATGAAAGATATTTTCAATATCCATTCTGATACCGAAGCCTGCAGTAGCAAATTACTGCTTAGACAAGACACACATGGCACGCTTATATAATTATCAATCAAAGCTGGACCGTCATACCACCATTACAAAAACTCCACGAAACAAAAATTTCCAGAACATGACATTTATTAAATTGGATAATTGTGGCCTGAGGTGGTTAAAGTAGTCAATACTACAAATAATACAGACGTAACTACGTAAAATTATACAGATTGAAGATCAAAATTATGTAAACTGGCATAGTAAGTGTTTAAATATGTACTCGGATATCTTATATATCAAGTGTGTTAACTAGCCTATAATGTAACTCAGGTGATAAATACTGAAGTAAAATACATCTGCTACTGAATGAAAAGCAGGCCTATGAATAGACTCTACGTTGAGGTTGCTTAACCACATAAAACCAGGGCTCAAGCACACTCTAGCTAGAGTAACCAACAATAGGTCAGAACTGAAATCAAAGAGTGCTATTTCAGTCATGTCTGCAGCATTTTCCCAGACCACCATTTCACACAGTTAAACACTGTAAAACCAGACATCACCAACACACCCAAAGCATTCCCATCACACGAATTCCACACAATCTCACACAGCCACCAACCATGAAATCACACCAAACACAATCAATGATTACTATAAATAGAGTGGAATAGTCAAACGAGATTTGAGATGCTTACGACTTCAAGGCATTCCTAATTCTGCGACCTTTCTTGTGAACACGAATATTTTTCTTACTCATCGCTTAGATAAGGAAAATGCACTGCAATATGCTGCATATTAATCATGATCGAATATGTTAGCATAAAGGAATGCACAATCACCAACGAATATCTGATGAGACCAGAAATAACTGCCAACACAGTTTTGGAATTCTTTTGGTGACAAATTACAGTGAAATAGCCTTCAATTTACTGAATTACTGCATACGATCACCACCACTGCCTACAAGGCTTATATAGCAACTGACAAACAAATCACAGTTACATTGACACTTCAAATGAGATTCACTTAATAACGTTTAAGAGCACCGTGCCATATAAAACAGTCACTTCCTCCACAGGTTTCTAAGCTGAATTGACCTTCTTTACACTTTGTATTTAGCCAATACAATAGCTTCAACAGGAATAAGGCTGGCAAAAGATGTAGCATTATAAGTGTCACCACAGCACCTAACCATATAAAAGTAAACACTCTGAAACTCCAACTATGATATTCCCATCATGTTTTTCACCAACGCAAGCAACACAGAACAAAACTTCATTCATACATCTCTCAGCATTGGCTACCACAAACCAAAACTATGTAGGCTACAACAAAATCTTACATTTCAAAACAAAATTATGACTCGCCAATATACCTATACTAAGCAACAATAATCACGACACAACACATCATCAACTAGAAAATATCCTTAATTAAAAGTTCTGATCACTTTGTATGAATATGAGCATAAGATTGTATCATGGTACTCACCCGAAATAAAAAGTTGAACAGCCTACTGATTCACAAACTAGTGGTTTCCTCAAATTTCTTGCCATCTCCAATCCAAAATTATGACACTACCAGAATTGATCAAATTCTCAAACTACCTCCTAATTTTCATCACATAGTCTGGACTTGGACTGTGTAATCGCAATCTGGACATTGCTAACTCATGTTACGCCTGCGGTCTAGAAAGCAATAACACTTCCAAGTCATCACATGTATTCGACGTAGGAATCTTCAACAGCGTTACTGTAAAGCATGGCTCTCATTGTCATAAGTACAATCTACGTATACGGTAACAATTTGAATAGCTGCCAGGTCACAATCATGATTTGGCTGGTCTTTGTGACGCACACGCCGGCGAGATCACCAACACCGTGGCAAGATCTAACTTTCAAATTAAGCTACAAAAGCACAATTGTGTACCTACGCGAATCAAACAACTTTCATTGACGCATTACAAAATCCACCATGAGAGCCCAGAGGCCATTGTGTAGCCTGAAGGAGGACAACTACCAGATCTCAAATGCCACACACAGACTAAGTGATCACTACAAAACTGAAGGTATGTCTGTGTTAAGTCATGTTTTATTACAATACCCATTCAACCTGCCTTGCACTATTGCCCTCCATGTGTCTCACAATTAAAAAAGTCAGGCCCAAGCGGCCTAATATCAAGGTGACCCTTGACTAGTTTCACTCAAAATTTTATGCCATATATTTTCTGCAAAATGACTTTTCTGGCAAACAGTGATAGTTTTCAACCAATTCGAGACAAGGTATTGCCAACATAACTCAATCATAGACGTTGAGGCATCAAACTGGATCCCTGACAGTAATTCATATCATATGATTTCACATCAGACATATACACCTCTACCCCCTTTGCAGCCACTTCATATTATTCTTGTGGTATGTAGTATCTATGTTTGGAAGGGTAAAAATGGTACCCTGGCACAGGTGTTCTTTACACAAATATCG
This sequence comes from Botryllus schlosseri, assembly GCA_000444245.1. Taxonomy (NCBI): domain Eukaryota; kingdom Metazoa; phylum Chordata; class Ascidiacea; order Stolidobranchia; family Styelidae; genus Botryllus; species Botryllus schlosseri. The sequence goes on from ATSW01010484.1 coordinate 12,359, forward strand.
CCATCTAATCAGCAAACAGTTATATTTGCAACTTCTGTAACAACCTCACACCGTCAGTCCAAGTAACATATTTGCACTTTACTGAGACAGCCAGGATACTACTACTACATAGACCTAATGTTTCACACATTTTGAGTACAATATGGTATAGTTCAGAGCTTCAAGCACTCTCAACTAAATGGTGATGTTGTTCATTGTTCATACCTGCTTGAGACATGATTCACAACTGTATTGAAACTGCAATGGTATTTGGTATTATTAATACTATTATTGTTTTTAAATAACATGGGTACTGTGTAGAAAAATGGGTATGCCGAATGAAAAAAACACTAAATGGCAAAGTTGTAAAATAAATCCAGATATTACATATCCAATTCTGGATTTATCATACAACCTATAGTCAAGTTCTATGGCATACCCCAAATACACATACCATTTCACCTTGCTTGCTCTTTCTGCGTTAAAAAGATGTAATCTTGGGCCGAGATAATACAGCGCAGGTATAGAATGCAAGCGAAAATATTCGATCCCAAGGCCTGTCTGAGAAATCCTGAGCCATTCACGGTCCGAGACTTGAGATACATACACTAAACTGTAGCCTATATCGAAATTAGGTGTATTACCCTAGATGATATATGCTAAACTCCCTTATTTAGGCTACCTTGCATCCATCAAGCCAAAGCAAACTTGTTCTTTCTGGTAAGGTTCTATCGACTGTGTACTAAATGCTCCAATTTCTAATCACTCTTCCATGTCAGTAGGTAATGTTGATGTGTTTAATGCATCAACCTAGGCCTACTGCGATAAATAAAATAATCTAATCAGCCTCGTACAAATCATAAGTAATCCAAGATTATCCAATGATTATGCTTATCAGTCCAGTGCATTAATTACATTGCGTTGATTTCGGTCAAAATACCAAGTAATGGTTGATACCCCACAGGCTATCAAAGCTCAAGTATAAGGTATCAGTGGCTGACATCAGAAGGAGTCCCGTTCAACAGAAATACATAATTAACAATGGTAATAAAGGCAGCATGTTGTGCAGTGATTTCTCTATTGGCTGCATATTGGTGATTGCCCACCAATGAAATAGGTCACTTGTAAACTAACATAAGGTAGTATTTTCAGACTTTTTACTGGATGTGGTTTGTGGTTTCACAAATACTTACAAGTTACAATTCATCTTGTAACCCATGCTTATCAAGTAATAGAAACAAGTTGTTGATCAATACTATGTCCTGATAATAATAGATATAACAGCAGGCTGATACACCCATGCAGTCAGTGCCTATACTATTTTATCACTGATTGTATAGCCTAACTATTCTGTAAACATAGATAAATCTCTCACCGATTTTGCGCTTCGATTTTCTGCAGAATTGCAATTTCTTCAGGACTGAGTTCTCTACCTCCGTTTGTACTGGCAGACGAGAAGTTATCTCCATCTTGAAAAACGACGTCCTGACCTTTGGACATGCTACCAATGGACTTCCTACTTTCAGAGGGACTTGGCTTCATCGATTCTGCATGATAGGATATACTCTTTGAGATTGCTGTTATTTTCAAAGCAACCAAGCCTACTGAAAGTGGAATCACAAAGACTAGATATTTTGGCAATACACTGATCTCAACTGAACAAAAAACACATATGAATTATGTGTAAGGCCCACAAAATCACAAAAAGTCACGTCAAAGACAAATTACTATATATATCAAAGAATCCATTGAAACAAGGAAACTCTAACTAACATACTGTACAATGAAAAGGATATCATTCTTTCATCTATCAGCAATACTATAACATGTAAGTACACACAAAATCATGATTACTAGTAGCCTGCTTCAGGAATATTCCAGCTTTCCCGAGA
>ATSW01010488.1:0-10354 GCA_000444245.1 Botryllus schlosseri
ACTTACATCATTGTCAGAGCCACTGTTCTAGCCGTTTATAACTATATTCAACCGCGTAATCGAATCATTGCCAAATCCATTGTTTGCGAATGTCGGTGTGGCTAAGAACCCCTATGATCCGCAATATAGCGTAATATACTACTGCTTATATAGACTTGACAATAAAGTATTCAAATGAAAAACAAGGGCATGGTTTTTGAAGTAATATTTAGGAATCAATTCACTTATGCGGCCGCGAGCGATCCAGAGATTTGAATCCGGCCCGCGATGCAAGTTGAGTTTGACACCTCTGGTGTACATTAATGTATCACTTCACTGAAAGGTAGGGTTGGAATTGACAATCTGACGTCACGTGACGTCATGAGGTTCACGTTCGCGTTCACACAAAACCTCTCAAAAGGGTTCGCGTTCACACGAACCAGAACCTTTCAGAGGTTCACACCATCCCTAATGAATATGAATGACGCGTGTGTCGATAGCCGATAGGTGAGGCTGATATGTCAGATCGGGACCCGGTAGTGTTGTGGGCTGGCTAGTATTCGTTCAGTAGAAGTGGCTTAACTTCAACTTGAATGTGGGCATATTCGACTACTGTCGGATAGCCGGTGAGATGCTGATATACACTTGAGGTCCGCCACATACTTGATAAAGCGATACGTTTTCTTGTTTTCTTTCCTGGTGATATGGTATTTGTTCGTCTTTGGTCTACGGGAGAATGGAAATGTATTGCAAGTCCTATGCGGGGCTGTTCGGGTATAGATATTCTATTATACTTGATTCCGACTTCCAATTGAATTAAATGGAGAGATTTCCATGAATTTCTACTTTTCCCGGTCACTTAAAGCTAGACGTGCAAAAATTATAGCGCAATCGTTTTATCTCTCGAGAATTTAGCTTTTACGCTAGACAGTAGATGAGAACATGCTAATGAAACGAAAACTGAATTTTTTGAAATTTTCGTATTAAATTATTCATCATAAACCCGAAATAGTCATTTTTGCATTCAATGTTTCTATATAATAGGTATATAGGACTATCGTTATAGACACTCAGTCGCAGATACAACGCAGCTTTCCTGCCTGTGATCTGAAATTGCACACTTCGCAGAGGGCTTGGGGAGTTCAAATTTAATACATCGGGGCTTAGGCTGATGCCATTGTCGCAGGAATTCTGCGCTTTGGGATCGCTATAATTTTCCAAATTATTCAAAATGTTACCATCGAGACTTGCTAATGAGTAAAAGTGCAAGAAATGTGCACCGATTAGAGATGGTGCCTGAGTACTAATCTAATCAATGTATTTAAAAATTCAAATGTATTCGAAATAAGTCTGCAGTGCTAATTCGATGTGTTTTTAGGTACATCGGAGTTCTTTTTCCAAATGTATATGATGACATATTCTCAAAGAAGAATCTTATTGCAATTGTAATATTTACGTGGCTTCTTGCACCTGCTGTGATGGTAGTGATGTTCTTCATTGGAGATCCGCCTAATACTATAGGCTACGGTTGGATCAGTAAATTTTCCCTGTGCGTGATCAATATATCGCAAGGTGAAAATGAGTTGGTTTACCAATACATGATAGTAAGTAAATGGCAAAGCATGGTAAATGTCGATTCATTATTTCAGAATGATATTTTGCAGTTCGTTCGGCTTTTATTTCAACTTTTCCCGTTGATCATCATGCTGATCATGTATACTCACATATTTGTATCAGTTCGGAAAAGTGGTCGCAATGTCGCTAAAATGTCTCTAAAAAGTGCGGAGTCTGACACTGGGTAGGTATAGCATGCAGAATGCGTAACAGGTATATATTATGCATACTTACATATGGTAAGAATAGCACATAGAAGTGTAAAATTAGGATTAGGTTCCACAACTGTCTCCAGATATTTTTGGATTTACAACACACCTGGCCGGATTCCTATTTCAAAAGCGATGAATCTTTCGTTTCCTTTACTGAAATTATGGAGCCAAGCAACTGTTCAATATCACCAATTACCTTTCGCTTTTATATGATGACAAATTACGATACTGTCATGCAGACGCGCAGCCAGTCTGCCGCCGGCTGAATTGATCGAATTTGATATCAAATTTACAAAAGGGGAATGAATTTATTACGGTTATTGCATGCACCAATGCCGATAATACATCAATCGGGTCAGCTTCCTCGTGTTGACGAACTCGCATGTATGATATATTATATACTGTACTCGACACCTCACTCTACCATAACATAACTGGCGAGTCAGTCCGACTGCAGTAACTTAGCGATCTCGCAAACTCCCGTCAGAACGCGACATGATTGCCAACGCGCGTGACGACAATCACCGGGTTTCAATCACTCCGTCCCGAGAACAAACGAATACGTACCTTCGGCGACGACTAATAAACTAAAGCTACAGGGATTATTTTCACGAATGCGAAGTCTGTTCTGAACTGTGTGTGTTCAGTAGTGACACTAATTTCAGAGGAGTCAATTAACTTTCGATATCAAGAACCAGCAAGACATCTTCTGATCGTTATGTTTTGGTATTAGTGCAGCGGTTCTCAACCGAGGGTCCGCGGACTCACATGATTGAAATGGTCGTCTGGGATGAAATATCCGACTGCAAACTCAATTTAATTGTTAAATTGCCAATAGCCTGCCGATACAAACATATTGCTGTTTCGAGATGTTTTGTTGGCGTTTGTGGAAAAATGTAATATTGGAGATAGCAAGGTCAAACACGGTGATTTCGAAATGTTTGCAAAACTTTTGGGATTTGGAGGTATCAGTCTCAGCAAATTAGTAAACTACCGTTTGAAGTAGAAATTCCTGAAAATTATTCCTAATCTGTCCTAATGAAGAAATTGAAACCTTGGCACGAAATCCATTTTCTCCTGTGATAAAGCCACTAAATAACTTCAAGATAAGATGCTAAATAGAAATGACTGGGCTGGGCAGTGGGCATGATATATCACTATGTTCATTAAAAACTCACACCAAAAGCTGTCGTCGGAAGCGTTACGCGCTAATATAGTATTCGCTACCAACTATCTTTGTGGAAATGGATTTTCGGCACTCGTTCATATCGAACCGAAAAAACGATTTTCAAGACAATAAATACAGCTGCAAAATTCGCTTCTTAATAATAGAATTATACCCAATTTCTACATATAGTGTGATGTTATTTTCAATAACTGTCATTTTTTGGCTGTTTATCACTAGCCTACAATGAATATTTGCACAAGACAGACGACGGTTGCACGGTAATTGAGCTAATTTTGAACGAAAATTTGAGGCTTCCGTGATGGTCCAAATGGGGTCCGCGAAGACAAGAAGGTTGAGAAGAGAACCACTGTATTAGAGCATATCAAAATAAATTACGCCGCTTGCGTCTGTTCACAGCCAGTATGTATTTCAGTCAATTCCGTCCACATTCAATTACTTGAGCCAGTATGACATCACAATCAAGGCAGACGCGATAGTTCCGGCCGCCGCTTCAGATATCATATTTCTAGACAGCACATGACAATCGCTACATAACCTCGTGTAGAGCAGTGGTCCCCGACCTTTTTGTCTTCATTCCCCACTTCAGATTTACTCCGAGCCTTCATCCCCCACTACCCAAAATTTCTGTGATTACGGAGCAGCTATTGGCTTGTTTGAGTACACAAGACACACAACTACACCAGTACGCAATACAATCGCCTATAACTGCAACATAAAACGTATATATGGTGAACCGATACTGCTAACCCTCCAAATTTTGCGAAAGCGTTATTTCACGTCATACTCTCGTGCTAGATGCGTTTGTGACGCCAAGATAGGTTACCCCGACTTAAAAAATGAGATTTTGTCAACAACACGCAATGAAATTTTCAATATATACATTCCAGAGCAGTCAACTGGTAACGGTAGTTGCGCATGTGTCTCCGTAAATATGTAGACTGTCCCGTAGATAGGGTTCAACAAATGGGTCTATTCCCCACCAAAAACCATTGTATTCCCCACCAGTGGGTAATTCCCCACCGTTTGGGAACCACTGGTGTAGAGATTGACATCAAGGGTTCGGTCTTGTCGTCTCGGCTTCTAATTACTCGTATTCGATCAAAGTATTGGTCCGAATTTGCTCTGCTCGCACGAGCAGCAGAATTACGAAATACATTGCTTTATTTCTAAATCACACAATTGACCAACTAGTCAGGCAGTTACATGCCTAACGGAATTCTGGGTATGCCGCATACCCAAAATATTCCTAGGTATGCACGGCATACCTATAGCATACCTGAGCATAGCCCACCTGGTCTCTTTACACTAGCATCCATCTCGGCCTATACTGCCCGATGTCACAGTCTTCTTCGATGTTAATCTTTCTTCGTCGGCATTCTTGCTCTTTTCACTGTCGGATAGCATCGATACTATTTGTCCAGTAAATAATATAGAAGCAGATTTACAATGCGTGCCACCGATTTACTTAAAGCAGTGGTTTTCAACCTTTTTGAGGTCCATTCGCACTTTTAAATACATTCGCATCAGCCAGCCGGAATTTATTACACAAAAGAAAACGAAGAAAATTATCACTTTTGTATTCGAAGAGCTTCTTCGAATTACAGAGCTTCATTATTTTACATTCAGCGTATGCGCAATTGCGCATTGTATTATTGATTGATCAAGTACTAAAATCACTGCAGTAGAAAAATCACAGATATCGCCTTCCCGTTGTTCTCAAGGTGTCCGTTGCTTTTTCCGGGTGTATCGTGCAGTGCTTTCCTTCGAAGCTTAAAGGGCGAAACCAAGAACAATATTCACGGTGGAATATCGTAAGGAATATCGTAACACATACGTCTTGGTGGATTTGATTTTGCTCTGCAGAGGGTGCCCAAGTTAAATCGGTAGAGTTCGTAATATTACATAGTTTGTAGTACAAACAAAGTCGGTACGAATACGAACTAGGCAAATTTCTTTCTCTGGATCAGCAAGCTTAGTGGCATCACCAATTAATTATATATAGGCCTATGCCTTAACGATCTGGACTCGGTCTGAGACCATCAGTCCAAGAACAGGAAAGAGTGTCTAGGCCTAAATGGTGTAGTTCCCATTACAAACATGCTATTGCAATAGTCAGTAGATAAACTGCCCATCAGTGCCCAGTGACTTAATAATTCGATGTAATGCAAGATAAGGATTCATTTGACGTAAGACACCAATGCGCTTACTATAATTTTATTTTTAACAGCCTCTAAATTGCTCCTGTCCTGGGTGGCTCGGCTCTGAAGACTTTGTCATATCGAGCCTCCCGTCTACCTTGCATGTCGCATTTCACTGTTACATTTTTGTAGCGTAATGTTGATATGTAATGTATACGAATAAAGATTCTCTCTCTCTCTCTAATGCTTAGTTAGGTACACCCGTACACGAGTAAAGAACACTTGTCACAGATCTAATGTGATAATTGTTATAGTAGAAGGAAGTCGAAAGTGCCAACGTAACAAAAGCAAAATTCTGGTGCCAACCAACATGAATATGTGCCAAAATTCCAATACTTTTCATTCAAATATGTCAAATGTCAACACTGGCATCGGCTGCTATTACCTACAACAGGGGTGTATACAATATACATACGGCCCGCCAGACGATTTAGTCCGGCCAGCGAAGCAATGTTGAGCAAATGCAAAAAAACTTGTAATATCCAGCACATTTCTAACAAAAGTTGAGATTTAAATAAGAAATACTTCCAGTAAATATTCCCCCAAGACGGCAAATGTCGAACATGTTGATTGTTCTTAAGCCACATAATAAGTCTAGGGATGGTGTGAACCTCTGAAAGGTTCAGGTTGGTGTGAATGCGAACCTTTCTGGAAGGTTCTGTGTGAATGCGAACGTGAACCTCATGACGTCACGTGACGTCATATCGCTAGTTCCAACCCTAAATTTAAGTGAAATGATAGCCTCTATATTAATGTGCACGATGCCTAGCGACGACTCGGGCTACATAATGCCACAATGCTGAAGTACATATTCACGTTTTAAATGTCGCCAAATGTATCAACTGGGGCAATCAAATGATATAATAATCCCATAAAATCAATATCTTCCGTCCCTCTGCCAACAACTTCGACGAGGACTTGCAAGGAAATATACGCCTACGGCCAGACAGGAAAATGTACTCGGCATCCGAGTATTGCTACGTTGATATTGAGCAGAGTGTAAAACGGGTCTCAAGCTCAACTTGCTACCGAGCTAACACCCCAATTGCACGGATCTTGTTTTTATGATACAATAAACATATGAAATCGAGATTGACCCCGTAGGCCTGCTAGATTTTTTACATCAGACAACGATATCAATTTCATTGATTGTTTGAATAAGCATCATTCGCTGACTACCTATATGTTGTGTGTTTCGCTCTTGATGTTGTGTGATTGCGGGTCAAGGTCACAGCAGAGAGTCACTAAATATTCACAAAAGTTGAGCTGGATATTTCGAGCACACTTTTGTACTAAAGCAAGTAAAATATTTGAAAATTTCAAGGTGCCTGCTCGTTTCGTGTTGATTTTTTTATGCTGCCAGTGCCATCCATGCATAGATTAACACATAGTTGAAATGCACTAAATTTCAACCAAAGATTTTATATATTGAGGCGGAAATTGTAATTCATGAAAAATGTTCACATTGCAGAACCTACCAAGGTTCGTTTGTGAACGTGCACCTCTAAATTTCCGAGGTTCACACACAGAACGCGAAAGTGAACCTCACGTTCACACCATCCGACAGCGTTGTTGCGGTTTCAATCTAGGTACCATTAGGGACAAGTCGATGATATTCATCACAGAGTTGAAAACGCCAATACGAAACCGTTATATGTAAGGTACATGGATCATATAATACTTACACGAAAAATACAATTCAAATATATTTGGTCGCAACGCTGAATACCGTATTCTGACCCAGGGGCCCAAGCCTTGTTCTGCAGAGATACCCGAATCGTGACATTAAAACAATGAAATAAATTCCACCGCCCGCGTTTACAATAAAATCTCTTGGATAGGCCTACCTCACAACGAAAATGCAGGGTCAACGCCGTATCACGACTAAAACAAAGGGAGGAGCATAGAAACATGCCAACTTATATCGCGGTTACAGCTCCACGGTTATAGTGATTCATAGCTGTATTCAATCGGCCGATCATCGTGGTTTTGTCATATTCCGCTGTTTGTGAATAACATCATTGCTAGCATTGGCCTTGTTTATGATATGTAATATAATGTATATACAGAGGTGGTCAGTAACGAGGTACTTCTACTTTTTGGAAGTACTCAAGTAGTTTTCCTCTACTTCTGGTACTTACTCAAGTAGATATGATTTTCTCTACTTCTACTTCTACTTCGTAATATTTTGTGATCTACTTACTTACTTTTCGCTATTTTCAGTTTTCAAGTAGAAGTAGTTTAATCCCCCAATAGGAAAGATAGCCTGAGGAATTTCGGGGCTGTTTTCACGGGGTAATAACATTTAAAATTCATAAAAGTCAAGTTATGCCCAGAAATTTTGTTGCGCTTCGCGCACAGTAGTTATGTAGTGACAAATATGTTTGCACGAAATTATCAGTGAATATAATTTAGGTACCGGATTGCTTGGTTTCGCTCATACCGTATTGTCGCCCATATCAAATATTTCATCACAGTAAATATGGCCCACCATAACGTTTGAAACTACCGTTTCGCAATCTAGCAATTACCTATATCATATCGTAATCTAGCAACCCATCCCCTGTCCTGCTAATCTGGAAAATCCGGCTTTTTTGAACGTTACACCTGTTTTAGCAGATGACCTTTGAAGCTTTATGGACAAAAGACTTGAAATATATTTCCCGCGTTTTAGAAGTGGTGATTGTATTTCACTTTCAATTCCGAATATCATACTTTGAGTTCTAATTTCTTTCAGTTGTTTTGTCTGCAGAACATACATGTTGAAGCATAAAAGCAAGTGCAGTATTGTCTCTATTTTCCGAAAATAAAGCTACACTAAATATAAATTTTACTATCCACAATATTTGTCATTAACGTATACTAATCGCGCAAAGTGTTGCAACTATATCCGATACAACTTCTCCTTGTTGCTCTTCGCCTAAACTTGGGGCCTTATAATATAATAAACAAAGGGATAGTATCGCAATTTCATATTAATACTAAAATTTGCATCCCACGATGCGAAAGAATGCTTATTCCGTCGGAAATTGATACCTCCTGGAATGCATCAATACGAAGCTTCTGACAGTCCATGCAAACGAATTAAGACGGTTTTCAAAACTACTTACTTACTTGAGTAGATTTAAAGTCAATCAATTCTACTTCTACTTCAAGTAGTTTTAGATGGCTTATGGAAGAAGTACTTCTACTTGTACTTGAGTAGATTTTTTCGTCGCTTCTTCTACTTCTACTTGAGTAGATTTTTTGACTACTTTGACCACCTCTGTGTATATATTACTATTATGCACTGCTTTGATAATGAAGCATTCCAGTGAAAAGCAACAGTATGAATATGAAGGTAACATTTCGGGATTATTTGACTGGTGCGGCCCCCGAGCGATCAAAATGTTGGAATCCGGTCCGCGACCCAAGTTGAGTTTGACACCCCTGACCTACTACAAGGTTCGTGGTTCGTACACGGCGGATGTTTCCGAGCAACTGATACCGATTCCACTACCTCTTTTTTCTGGGCAGTGACGTAGTCCTCTAGCGCGGAAAAATTCTCTCGAACTTTGCAATATAACGCACTAGGGGTGTTCCTCACTTGTGAACTAAAAAAGCACAGCTACCAACAAGTTTTTAGAATTGCGTCCAAGCGACAATATTTACGGACTCACTCTACTTAATATCCTATTAAGTTTATTTGAATTATTCCATGTGAGAAAAAGTGAGAAATATGGACAATTTTCATTCGCACCACGCTTGTCATTCGCCCTGAATTTTTGTTTTTTCATTCGCACAAGTGCGAACCGTAAGAACTTGAAGTAATCTATATGCATTCTTTGCATTGTATTCTGTCAGCCTGGATTGTCCTATATTCAATATGATTACTTGTTAATTTTAGCTGCAGCAACGATGTCACCCCTAATATCACTCCGGTACTGGCAAGAAAATACAACGCTGGATCAGTTGATAACATGGAAAAGATATCAGTTTCATCGTTGGGAATACTGAAGAAAAATACTTTTATGAGTTTGTCCGTGGCATCAGCTCTCAACAGATCAACTGTGTCATTCGAGGACAGCGGTTCAGGCTCGGTTGTTCATGAAGCAACGAAGGGGTTTTGCACTGACAAGGCTCTGCCTTTAACCACATTATACGGAAGCGCGCCATCTTTGCGTGAGTATAGCAGATAATTCAAATTGTCGAGTTTGGATTCCTGAGTATGCTATTCTATGAATTTGTTCATTCGCAGACAAAAGAGCACCGACACCGTAAGAAATTTTCTTTGAGTTATTCTTTCTTTGAGAAACAAGAATATTCTAAATGCAGAGACTTTACCGTTCATCGCTACCATATTATATGTGCGACGTTTTACCGGGACTGGGGGTCAGTTCACTTTACATCCGACTCCAGACATTTTCAACGTTCCGGCTCCAACTCCAAAAACTTCAAACAGACCGACTCCTAATGTTTTCTTCACATAACTCTGACTCAAGCATTTTTATAATTCTACTCGGAAAATTATACGTTTATTACATTTTTAGTTATTATTATTACCAAGTAAATCAACAAATTCTTCTCGCGGAAAAAATTAAGTTTGTGAACTTGATCACTTCTGTAACTTTACCAGCTCTTTTTAGTAACATTTGAGAACATTTCATTCAATTATAAAGTAGTTGGAGTCGGATTCATGTCATTATAACAAACTCCTAATCTAGCCGGTATGTCAGGAGTGGGCAGACTTTCTACATCGCGGGCCGCATTCAACAACTAATTCCATTCGCGGGCCGCACTACTGTAGCAGACCGCTGGTCCTTTTAATCCATTGTCCCTAGTTAACGCCAGGTATCTGTTATGAAGGAAATATACTGTGCTTGTACTAGGATTTGAACTCTTTTTCAGAAATTTCAGACTTGCAAAACCGGAGAAGAATTCTCAAAAACCTGTGAATTTTTCCCACTTTGTGATCGACTAAAAAAAAAGGTCATCTTTTCCGCTCAGAGCTCAAAATATCGTTTTTCTCTCCACATTGCCAGGTGGATGACTAAATAAAAGGTCATCTTTTCGCTCAGAGCTCAAATCACCGTTTTTCACTCCGAAATACCCGCCGGAGCTTCACTTCTGTGCTAATTTGCGGCATATCACTCGCAATTTGCTCTAAATCTGACCTAAATTTT
>ATSW01010516.1:0-13530 GCA_000444245.1 Botryllus schlosseri
CATCTCTGGATATCAGTATTCTGATATATCTACTCTACATTCTACAAACATCCGCCCTGCGCTCGACAGTACAGTGAAATTCATCGAACTTCAATTCATTTTATTCATTATTCGTCACTTCAAAACATCACTTGGAATAGGACAAGAGAATAAAATGAAGTGGCATGTAGGTAGGCGACATAGATAGGTCAGATTGGAGTTCGACAATCTCGAGCACATACAGGCATCCATTCGGTAGAATATGCTTGAATGTGGATATTCACATTCAGTATCAGTATCAGTTTTATTGAGAATTTTGTCATTTCAAAACACCACCGAGCTAGATAGTGTAATGGTTGTGCGTCCGGCGTCTCGATCGGTAGCTCGTGGGCTCGATCCCCGGCCGGGTCAGACCAAAGACTCGAAAACTGGTATCCGCGGCTATCCTGCTAGGCGCTCAGCAATCACGGATAGCATGGAGGAGAGAAAAACCGGGGTGCAGACTAGATGACCTTACTATAAAGGCCGTATCGCATATCCGTCGTCAAATGCATCTCGGTGGTGCAGGCGAAAAAGAATACCATATCTCTCTCTCTCCAGTGAATATATAGGGAGGTGTCGAAACGACTTAGGGTAGTGTTTGGAATTGAACATCACCTGGGCCTCTAGGCGATGTAAATAGGAGGCTTGCGCACTGAATGAACACTGAACAGTGACAGGAGATAATACACAAGGACAAGCAACAAAAAGAGGGGACATGTGATTGAAGGCTAGGTCGATATGTCAGTTCGTGGTCAGGTAAAAGTTACTTGAGGACTGACTAGTGTTCATTCAGAATGAAATGCTAGTATATTTCGACTTGAATGTGGAAATGCTCGACGACTATGACTGTGACGTGACTGCTCCGGACTTAAGGGCATGCTCAAGTCCAGTAGCCTAATGCCTGGGAATTTGTCATGCATCTTTAGCGTTAAAATTTCGTTGACCAGATGATGTCGATGCGGTCAGGTTTTCAAGTCAACGACGAATAATTGGGATTTCGCGGCATTGACAAAAGGCTGATATATTTATAATGGAAGTTGGCGTAGTTGATAAATCTATCGAGAGACCTTCCTTTGGTGTTATCCTTTCTTAAAACCAGTGTGCATGCCGCTTATTTGCATGCTTTAGGCTAATTAGGTGTTTGATTAAAAGACTACTCCAAGTCGTTTCGGCACTCACACCTTTTCATTGTACCGCAATCTTGTAGTGTATTGATTTGAAAAAAAAAATATTGTTGATGATGATGACCCAGTTCGCGGTATTGGCGGCATCACGTTCGAATTATTATTGTTTTTTATCAATTCAAAGAAACGCATGATTGGGATTCGCATCAATGAAAAGATATAGGAAGGAGTTGAAATGACTTGGAGTAATCTTTTAATCAGAAACCCACTTCAGCGTTTAGCCTAGAACAAATAAGTTAGGATTACTACTTACTATACGTCCTCCTTTGTCCTCCTTTTTCAGGTTTTTGAAAATGTCCTCCTTTTTGGCAATTCGTCCTCCTTCACAGCTTTTAGAGCTAAGATAGTGGATAGAGTCGAGTGAAAATGGGCATAAATGACGCTAAATAGGAAATTCGTGGTTCGAACGAAAGCGACGACCTATTCTTTAGTCAACCAACGTAAAGTGTGAAAAAAATGAATTGACTTTTTTCTTTTTTTTTTGCCAACCAACCGCAATATCGTGGAAAATTTACCATTTTTTCCGGATTTTACTCCAGTATTCTCAGTTTGAAAATTTTGAAAAAAGTGTCCTTCTTTCCCTATTCCAAAATATGGTAACCCTAATATAAGTAAAAGGCATGCACAGTCTGAATGAAAAGTATCAACCCAAATCTGAGTTTTATTTTATCTCGCGACCGAAGCGTCACGCTCACGCATCGTCACGAATGCATTTTTAATGTCATTATGCTACGTATTTATGGGCATTGGGCATAGGCTATATGAAATACAGAAGGCGCAGACAACCAATTGACCTTGCAGAGAAACCATAATGTGTCAGACAAGTCTTATCATGACATCAAACCAATTTGTGTAATACAGAGGTCGGCACATTTTCAAGACCACTCCATTGTAGTAACGACTTTTCTGGGTGTCTCGCTTATTGGCTATAATACTCAATAACAGTGACACAGTACAAACCAAGCACAGGAGATCGCGCGAAGCGACCCAAATTTATACACTTCGTGAATCCCTGTCATAAGGGATAGAGCGATGCGTTCTCTTATAGTCTATTTCGTGCGGAACATATGGTTATCGGATGACGGCGAAGCGCGTGTGTTGTAGCCTACATGTTTCATACGTTACATATCGTTACAATGTTTCATCGGGCAGAGCGGGGCAGAGGTTAGAATAGATTGATAGACCGTACTTATAGGGTTTTCGACACTCATCTATCTTTCATTACATCGCATTGTGTCTTATGTTTGTACATTGAGTGTCTTTAGCGTATAAAATCAATAGAACCATGCACCCATTAATACTATTTCGCGGCATTGACACAAAGGCTGTTGTATGCCGCCAATCCAAGCACTTTGGGCATTTGATCGGCGAGGGCATTCAAGCTTGCAGTAGTAGACTCGCAAGTTACGAGGTGAGTAGGCCATTGTAGATCAATATCCTAGTTTCAATATCATCAAATCGGAATACCACAAGATGGCGATACAATGAAAAAAGGAAGGTGCCGAAACGAATGGTCATCAAAATCAGACAGCCCTCACTAGTAGTGCAAAAAAGTGGAATAATGCTATTATATATTTTAAGGTCTGCGAATATTGGCCGGGAGTTACTCGAGAAAGGAGAGTGATCCGAGGTCTACATAATGTCAATGATATATATCATTAAGTGCTTTCCACTACTACGGTATATTTGCAACGGTCTTATTTTGTGTGCCATGTTTGTTTTGAATATAATTACAGTTAAAGACGATTAAATAACCAGTCATGGGCATAGAAAACAGAGATATCTCTATTTCTGGTAGAAAATCAGTAGTTACGTACATTATTTACAAAGGCTATGATATTTACAAGTACGAATTGACCAAGAGCAACCAACATTTCTTTATGTAGCCACGTGACCAGAGCAAACGAGATACTCGATTCTCGATTCAATTTCGTATAAATTACCAACTTATGTAGGTTAGCAATCTATAGTCTTATCGTAGCCTTTATAAAGCTATGGTCTTATGTCTCTTTATTTTTTTATGGTCACACCAAAAGATAGTGCCAGCATAGTGTCCTATATGGTGTCGACGCAAGCAAATCTCACGGCTCAGTGAAATTGTATCACGTCACACTTTCCATTTGGCTCAAGGCAATTTGACGGTCATTTTTGACCAACTTGCCGAGCATCAAATTTGATAAAACGGGTATCAATCGAAAGCTGACGCTGTACTGCTTGCGAAAATATACATTTTATTCCGCTCATGGCCCTGGAACCCCCACAATCAGCCCCAAATTATTCATTGTTTAGGATATTGGCAGTGTGACGCATCAATGCTGTCTAGCGAAATGAGAGAGTAGCTCAAGAGCAAGGATGCGGCTGCGCGGCGAGAGTGAGATCAGCTGATGTCGCGGCAATAGCAATGTGCAATCGCGTCGCAGAGAAACGCTGCGCTGTTGATACTTTTTCTATGAGCTTCGGTAGAAGCGAGCACACCTTACCAGCCTTTCCTTGACTTGTAAGAGTAGAACTGGGTCCACAGAATGTATTTGGGCCCAACGAATTTTCGCGCAATATCCTTCAACTTATAGAGATATTTAGGCTACGTCTAAGTAGTCTACATTGGATATGTCAGATTATTATGATATCGATTGCCTCAGCCCGCTTGTTGCGTAGGGCTCCTGAGACGATTGGCGCTGTTGATATTTTCTATAGGCTCTTCGCTAAAAGCGAGCAGCCGAGCACACATTACCAGCCTTTCCTTGACTTGTAAGGGTAGAACTGGGTCCACAGAATGTATTTGGGTCCTACGAATTTTCGCGCAATATCCTTCAACTTATAGAGAACCTTTCGTCTAGGTATAGCTATATGCATTAAATATTGTATTAGCCCGCTTGTTGTGTCGGTCCCCAGAGGCAGGTTGCGCTGTTGATGGCGGGTGTCGATACTTTCTATAGTCGAACAAATTACGAGCCTTTCGTTGACCTGTATAAGGATAGTGGTACACAGAATGCATTAGGGCCTTATGAACCTTCGCGCATTCTTCTGCAACTTATAGATCTTTCCATCTATGCAGCTATTAACATTAAATATGTCAGTGTCAGATCATGAGGTCGACTGGCTTAGTCCGGAAATAATACAGGAATTACTGGCGATTAATGACGAGGATGAGGCCATTGCCGCGACGCCAGCTGATCTCACTCTCGCCGCGCAGCCACATCTTTGCTCTTGAGCTACTCTCTCATTTCGCCATACAGCATGGTTGCGTCACACTGCCAATATCCTCAACAATGAATAATTTGGGGCTGATTGCGGAGGTTCCAGGGTCACGAGCGGAATAAAATTTATATTTTCGCAAGCAGTACAGCGTCAGCTTTCGATTGATACCAGTTTTATCAAATTTGATGCTCGGCAAGTCGGTCAAAAATGACCGTCAAATTGTCTTGAGCCAAATGGAAAGTGTGACGTGATACAATTTCACTGAGCCGTGAGATTTGCTTGTGTCGACACGATATAGGACACTATGGTGCCAGAGAGCCGCGTCAAGAAGAACAACACATCAGGTTAAAGGTCAGTGTGGGAGTTTTGTCAACAACTCTATCGATGTGCTGCGGCAGAGGCAAATTTCCTAATTTTCTGGTCCTCTTGAGATATATGCGTCGTTGTAGTTCACAGAGATGTAAACCCGCTGTTATGATGAGTAAGATAGTGATTATGAGTTTAAATGGCCTAAATGAAGTCTTATTCAGTAATTTATTCACTCGAAACTGAGGATGTCAGTTGGCTCAGTTCACTAAATTCTCAATTGCAATATACGTTTCTAACGTTTGGACTTCGACACTTTATCATGGTCTGCTGTGTCTGATCGAGGAAGACTACCACATTTGATTTTGTTTCGACTCCTTCCTATCTTTTGATTGTATCGCAAATCTTCTGGTGTTTTTGAATTGATGAAAATCATAACAAACGAATAATAATATTAAAAACATAATATTCTGTGTTTGTTAAGGTTTTCATAGGCTGTCATCCTCTTCTCACTTTGCTTCTCTGTGTTGGTAGCAAATGTCACTAAGTAGGAATTGACTATCTTAGGTATTCGGTAATTCATGACTCTCTTACCGTACTCTTGAAGCTCGTAATAATTTGGAAGTAGCCTACATGCAGGCAAATAATTTAATAATTTGTGATGTAGGTCATGTTCTATCCTTTTCTATATGATTAGGATTTGGGGTTTATCCGTTCATGGCATTCTCATTCAAGATGAATCCCAAAGTTGTGATTCTCTTTAGTTATTATACTATTGGTTAACGTGTTTATTACCCCTCAAAAACGCAATAATGAAAATAAATCTGCCGATAACTTTTTGATTTGCTCAATACGGTTAAAGTCAATGTACTTCAAAAATAGAGTTACCGGTATACTCAAGACTGATTGATTTCCCTTTTGTAGCGTTTTTAATCCTTGCTGTTGCTTGATTGATTCACCAATTTACTCCTTAACTGTACTGCATCTGGCTATCCAAAACATTCAGCTCAGAATATCGAGAATTAATACAAATTAGTGCAGTTAATGTCCCTGAAATATGCACGATATGAATGGATAATTCATCATTAAAATATTCCTAATAGTTGATTGTAGTCCCTTGATCAAATCAGAATTTATAATTATATGTGAGAATGATTCATCAATTAATCGTTAATAATGTTGTCTCTAACTTTTACATTAGTGTGAGAAAATGTATAGACCTACAGTTGTCTAAATTGCCTGCGGAGTGAATATTGTTTGTATTTTATGAAGGTGTTGTTAATTATCAATCTCAAATTTTTCTGCATTAATGCGGCCGTTTATAGTAGATGCGTTGCAAATAATCGAACATTGTAAAATGTCTTGATATACCGCTAAAGTGCATGTGGCCGTGGCTGGAGGTTATTTTGTGCTAACTCATGTTGGCATGGTTTTGCAGATGCAGACTTATCCTTGCTAAATCAATCAAATCTTTTATGTAATTGCAAATACTCTTGTAGACCAAAGCAGGTGTTCGTTTTCCGAAGTCAAACATATTTCTGAATGCTTCGCTCCATGATTTACAGCTTGGTATTGCTGCACGGATATAATAGAGTAGGATATATCGCATAATATAGGCTAGCCTATAGCAGCCTATTTTCATATAGCATGCTAAAGATTGCTTAAAGTTAGTCTACTAATAAATCTCTTCTTACTTTGTGCATCATCTGTATGGAATATCAATGGGGCTGTAGCCTACTAGATTCTAGTGCATCGAGAATATACAAATTTCAGTATTTGTAAAATGCTGGTATCGTATCCACCAATATGTGATCAATTGATCGTTGAGAAATCAATTCTAGCACTACGTGGGTGAGAATCCTTATTATGAAATTTCTCATGGATTGATAATGTAATGTATTGTTAATTGGATTCTTTTGCCCCAGGCTATAAATAGCCTAAGCCAGTTTCCAGTTGGTGTTGTCAGGTTGCCGCCTACTTAATAAAAAGCTTAATAACAATAGATGCTGAAATGTGATGCTTTGTAGCAACTGTGATGCGCCTACTCTCAACTTGTGGTCCTTGTCTTCAATATTGCCAAACCTGCAGAAATTTTTTCCATAATTTGTGACTAAATAAATTGATTCAGATCCAGAACGCTCACGATTTGCAAGATGTCACCATGATCCATCAATTTACTGCCTAAAACAGCTACCCCGCTTCACCCCAATCATCCCACGTTTTCCACCTCTGTCAATATAGAAAAGGTCAACACAATAGTATGATTTCATGTTATGGCTTCTTTTCAGTTAGTTTGGATGTAGTTTGACTCTAATCTAGTTTATTTGATGTCGATATCGCCTGTTATGATTGTATTGCAGCGTGGTCTGCCGAACCTTTGTCGAAATTTTCCAAAAAGGCCTCCCGGTCTATTAAGAATAATCCGTGATAGACTTCGAGCCCCCCTGTTTGTGTAGTTATGCCAGTAGGTCTTTCCCATAGTCCTTATCAGGGGAATTTGTGGCAGTTGTGAACGGATGGGTATTCACTAATATTCAAAGCATCTGCAAATTATATAAATGTGATTACCGCTACATCATCTTATCAACTTGTTCTGCCTCGAACACTGTTCTACGGCACCACCAGACACTTTTGTTGGGTAGTTATTGCTGATCACTAATAATATAATGATAATGTATGGTTGGGGTTGTATAGTTTCAGTTTTGCTGCCATATGTGGTCTGTTTCCATAAGGATTATAAATAATTTACTTAGTCAACAACTACTTCTAACTAATTAGCTGTCCGTTGTGCATAGAGTAAACACGCATTTTTGGGAATTTGTACAATCCTACTTGTTTATAACAATACTCTTCATAGACTCTAGTCAATTAACATCTCACAATATATTGATAATGACCCGAAAACGTTCCGGAGGCAGTTCCGTTAAGCCTGACGAGGAGGTTGTACCAAAGAAGGTGGTGAAACACAGTCCTGGTAAGGAGGCAACCGCAGCAGCAGATGAATGCAACAATACCTTGCCCCGAAAACTGGCACTGTCGGAACCGGCAATATTCGCCAATCCCGAAGGCAGCGCCCACCTCGGCGAATACAAGAGAGTTACTAAGGAGGAAGCGATGAAAATGCTGCCACCTGATCGTCCGGCAAGAGTTTATGCAGACGGGATTTATGACATGTTTCACTCCGGCCATGCGCGAGCGTTGATGCAAGCCAAAAAGCTATTCCCCAATACCTACCTAATTGTCGGAGTGTGCAGCGATGAGCTGACTCACAGGTACATATGATTTTGATAATCGCTATGGTCAAAAACGTCTCAAAAGTTACCATTATCAGGATTATTACATCAGTTCTTTTTTGTATCAATATTATGTCCTATACGACTTGTTCACTGCATTTTCTGCTGTATTTTTACGGCATCGAGAATTGATTTTGGCCAAAACAGTTTATCCATGCTAGAAGACGGCAGTTTTCGACCAGTAATTTTCAACTGTGTCAACTTCGTTGTTCTTACCCTTGTTTTTCTCATGAATTAGTCAAATAGAAATATTTCACAGATTTTCAGCTTTATCGAAAAGAACTGCAGACTATCGTTTCATTTTGTTTCTCTCTAGGACCTTTTTTCAGAGGTAACGCATCGCAGGACTATTGTGTGACACAATTTACTAATTTGTAAGTCTCGTAATCAGATCAATTCTGCCCAGTGAAAGTATTTTTGACGTCTAGAAGCAGGGGGTGACTCTTTTAGATGCTGTTCTGGATTTACCAAGTCAAATCTGCCTATAATGTCTACTGGAAATATGCATAGCATACACAGATTGAGATGTGTGACCTATATTGGAGGCTAATTGTCGATATGGCAACTCACGTGCCCTGAATTGAATCTCCAAGGAACAAGATAGTGCACACAGCAATCAATTCAATAAATTGATGTAGCCTACCTGTATTTTCTTAATTGCTCGGGCAACCTCTCTCGTTTTCATACCCTTGCTTTAGGTTTAGGCAGTACTATATTGCTCTTCGACATTTTTATTGTTGGTTAATAACAAATTATAAAGTATGGGTAGTTGTTATAATAATTCCTCGCACTTATTAACAGTTTGAAAGGAAGGACTGTTATGACCGAATGGGAACGGTACGAAGACA
Organism: Botryllus schlosseri; assembly: GCA_000444245.1. Classification (NCBI taxonomy): domain Eukaryota; kingdom Metazoa; phylum Chordata; class Ascidiacea; order Stolidobranchia; family Styelidae; genus Botryllus; species Botryllus schlosseri. The sequence goes on from ATSW01010516.1 coordinate 8,851, forward strand.
TTCGTCACTGTAGATACGTTGATGAGGTTATCAAAGACGCCCCTTGGACTCTGGAGCCAGAATTCCTGGAGAAACACAGAATAGACTTTGTGGCGCACGATGACTTACCATATGGCACTGGTAAGTATATTTTAGATACGTGTCATTCTGATATGAAGCTAAAGCATGTGCTGGTATCGTAATTGTATCAATTTCTTCTGCAAATTTTATCAAGAATGAAACATGATATTGTTATACACAATATGATCGATAATATCAAGAAGTAGACAATTCAATTTTTATATCTGTCAGGCGAATGTCTTCCCGGGATATGAAGTATACATAATAAAGTCTCTCATGTGGAATTCGTACCCAACTGGTCTGAAATTGATAGAACAATATTCGGCAAGAACAGTCCGTGTACACTGCAATATTAAACCTATGCTTCTTCTTATCCATCCTTTTTTCTGTTGCTGGCTTCGTGATTTTCACTGCAAAATTAGGCCATTCATTTTTAATATGAACAGGTGAAGATTGTGACATATGGGACATGGATTGTGTTAGAAATCAGGTGTGCCTTTTCACGAGTAAAATTTTACCACTGAAGTAACAAAATGCTCGATATCAATTATAGTAATGGAAAACTGAAAACTGGGGTGGTGCAGGATCAAGTTTAGCATTGTCACGTGATTAGATGACACTACAAATAGCTTGTTATAAACTCACAAATACGTGTTATGATCCCAGCAAGCTGGAATTGCTTACCTATCAATTAATCAATACGTTGAATTCTAGTATGCGGTCTCTCTCCATATCAAGCGTATTCACCAATACAAACATATCTCTTTGGACTTTGCATCTTTTCGAAGTAGGGAACAAAGTCTGTGATTAGTTTAAATTAATCATTAGCCGAGGTTAGTTGTTCTGGTTGTGACCTGACTGGGTTTGGGTGATTAAGTAATAAAACTTGTATTTGATTCATACATTAAGTACCTCTTAACTTTGCTCTATAAATACGCCGATGTAAAGCACGCATTGACAGGCATTTCTGTATTGTTGAAGGGCTTTGTCATTGAAATTTGCTGTGCACAATCAAATTACTCTGTGTTGTGTTGTACTTTGCACTTTGAGATGACCTCTTTGTACACTGTATCTGAAACTGATCAGGTGGATATGCAGTGTTGATTTCCTTGACATTTATTTGAAAAGGGTTTCGTTGAACTGGAACTAGGAATTTTCCCAGCAAGTGAATCTCAATCTATAGAAATTAAATGCAATCAGTCTGTGTTTCTATCCCAATATTTATATTGCTATGTTGTGTTGATGATGTGTCGTATGTGATGCTCCTATTCAATGATATAAGCCCACTCATGTTCTCGTTTTCGTCATTTCAGCACAATCGAAAAAGATATTGTCACTCTTGATAACATTTGAAAGCAATGACTAGTCATACATTTTGTGATATGTTGCAATAGCTCGTATTTGATACTCATGTATTTCCAATCGATATAGTTCACAGGACTGTGTTAAAACTAATTTTTACAAGCTATATACTTGATAAGGATCATGCTTTTACAAAAGACATACCGGTACTGTGGTTTGTGGAGTTGACATTTGTGTCCACATAGGCAACTTAAATCCTCTTTGGTTTTTTCCAAGGTTCTTCCAGTGGAGATGTTTATCACCATATCAAAGAAGCTGGCATGTTTTGTGCCACTCAGAGAACGGAAGGCATCTCAACATCTGATGTCATCGCAAGAATAGTGAAGGTGATTGTCGTGTCAAATTTCCTATCTTACATCACACCAGTGCTAATTGTGTGCTGTTGTTATTTACACTTTGATGTCATTTTACTTCTAATTAAACTATCTGCTAATAGGGTATTCTGACTTCGTTGATCAATGCGACAAACCAAAACTAGATATTGCATAGCGCTAAATACAACTGTTCTACTTATATGACACTTACGTTATCTACTTTTTGTAACCCTTTAATCTTGCATGACATGGAGCAGTGTTCTGTTTGATATGCTCCTGAAAAATGCAAATCATTACACATTACTTGCTCTTGTCGCGAGCTACGGTAGAGATTAAATGTTGAAGCTTATTGATCCTGCTTTTTTGGGTTAGATAATGACTCTAATTTTTACGATACTGCTATTTTGGTTCAGATAGAACTTCGTTCATTCATTTTTACGATATCGGTCTTGCTGCCAGATGCATGATTTACAACACTAGCCTTATCAACTGGCCCGGCTGCCTGGTTTACTCCAGAAGCAATGCAAGTCCCAACCTAACGCAAACAAATTTGTCGTTATCAGGATTACGACATGTACATCCGCAGAAATCTAGCTCGAGGATACACTGCGAAGGAGCTGAACGTCAGCTACATGCGTGAGAAAAAGATTGCCGTTCAAAACACCGTGGATACAGTGAAGGTCGTTAGATCGAATGGTGCTGTTATTGAAATCTTATCTTAACGAGGACTTGCGCAGGCCAAGGTCAAAGACATGGGCGAGAAATACAAGTCGTTTGTCAACAATCTGGATGACAAGAGGCAAGAGGTGTTGGACAAGTGGCGAGAGAAATCGACCGATTTCGTTCAGAATTTTATTCAAATGTACGGCGCCATGAACCAAGTGAAGGAGCAACTCATGGAGGTGAGGGACGGGTCGGGTTTGCGAAGTTTTTGGGTCCTGCGCTTTTCTCGAGTCACTCCATGATCGATCAAGGGTGTACATAGTAGGGGCTCGTGTGGGTGTAGTTCCAAAAGTATTTGCCGTCATAATCCTAATGGTTTTGGACCTACCCTGTCCTTCTCGGGCAGGTCCTGCAGTGATTGTGTGTGACTGACTGAAGTTGAACTAGTTCTTATTAAATCATGCGCCAGTTGTGTGGGGAGGTTGGAATCGAATTACCTTGATACTTACCAGATACGCTTGTATCCTGTTACCAGTTCATACTATCTGCTCAATTTCTAAGTGACTCAAGTCAAGGCGCTTCAGTCGTCTGTGGCTACTTGGCATTAGCAGACGGGATGTGTAATATCAAACTCTTGGCTCCAGCCTTGGCCTTTACGGCCACTTAACACTTTTACTTTTCGCGTTCACAAAATAATTCAGTGAAGAATGTAGTGGTCGCTTCTATCCATAAAAGTGGTGGCATATGGCTCCATTGAAAGTGCCAAACTCAATCTGGTGACTACAAAGTATACACTACTGCCATGGCCCGTGTCTTGAATGTTTCTACTCCTAGGCCATGTCTCCCGGGAGGACAAGCCCTAACGCTGAATCGCCAAGATCAAGGTCACCGACACTCTGGTCACCAACAATGTTCGGCGTGCCTTCGCCACCGACAACCTCGCAGGGTACCTCGACTTCCGAAGATCTGTCGGAAGAGGAATGAACGCTACACCATTTGCATGAAAATGACTGTGCAATATATACATTCTATAATGAAAATGCCCATATTGTAGTAGTATAATCGCTTGCATTTGGGGTACCTGAGTATCTTCTTCATTTCACAATGGTTGTCGATGTTGGTGCAATGTACTTCGCCCTGATTTTTCTGTAGAAGTAGCACTCTATTTGTTCAATGTGTTTCAATTCCAGCGAGTATACCGAGCTATAGCCAATTTATAATAGTTGAAATCCATGACATGATGCAGGCTAAGTATTTTACGTTACAAATTTTAAGGCGCATTTCTCTCTGACGTTTATATTCATATGCCACAAGTGACTCAAATGTTACCATTGTCATATCCATTTTACTATGTTTGCCGGAAAATCCATTTGCTCCAGATCCATTCTGGGTCACATGTATTCTGATTCCTGAGATGAGTCAAATGAGTAACCAATTATTGAACATGGACTTTCATTTGATAATTTTTTTCAAACTATGCTGCCTTACTGGTATATAACCAAAAATTTGGAAGTAAAAATATCGCTTGATCGTCAGTTGCTGGGATTTCGCTACATGTGTGTAGAAGTGGACTAGTGCAGTTAGTATCTCGCTTTAAAATTACATATCACTACCAATTCAATTGACTCGTATCGTCTAGCTTACACTTCTTGACACCGCTATAAGTGAAGAATCAAGCTTGACCGTATTCTACTACCTTTCCATGTGATAACCATTGAAAATTTATCTTCATTCTGGTTCAATATCAACGAACCGACTTAGCAGGCTCTGTGTTGTAGGCTTGTGCTAAAGTTTCAGTTGTAAGAAATTGTATTTTACTGAGTGCAGTATTATGACTTGACTGCCTTCACTAAACCTAACTATTTTCTTATTGAATAGTGTGTGATCTGATGCAAAAATTTGACAGAAATGTTAACCGTTTCCCTTTTCCAAACTACCAATCCCTGCTATGGGGTTGCTGTGATTTATGCATGTAATAGATTCAAGTGTTAACGAATGGGGAAGACTAGCGAACAAACAATTCGTACATCCGGTGTCGCAGCAGAACGTCAACAACCAGTTGGTTGTTGTTTGAGAACACGACCTATGATTTGTTGCAGTGTTTTCCAACCGACTGTGTCTAGCACGGAAACATCACATGGTGTATCAGATATCGCATTACAATTGATCGATAACTAGGACTCGTTGGTATCACATTAAATAGGCAAGTTTGGGCTCAAGAAAACATCAGGCTGATTGGTGAACGCACCTTGTAAGTTATTTTTATCGTATTTGTGATGCC
>ATSW01010517.1:0-10143 GCA_000444245.1 Botryllus schlosseri
ATAAATCAGGGGTCTCCAACACGCGGCCCGCGGGCCGCATGCGGCCCGCGAGGTCCTATTTTGCGGCCCGCGACCTGATTTGAAAAAATTTCAGAAAAACGCTTAGTAAATCATTTTGAAACGCTGAAATTTATTTCAATTGAAACATAATGTTGTTGTTGTTCAAAGTAAGCCATTATACTGTGCCCAATATCACTATTCCTTACTAGTTGATACGGTTACGGCATGGTAACATCATTCCCTGGATGAAGAATTTGCTGGTACGAATGGGCATAATATATTGCCTTGACGTGCAATGGCCCACGACTGCCAAGAGCGAGACGCGGGAAAAACAACTTCGGACTCTCCAAAAAACTATGCTTTACGAGGAGATAGTTGTCTAGCAAGCAGGCCTACCGTGTCTAGCTAACCCAAATATTGATTCTTTAATCCAGGGGTGGCCCTCTGCGGCAGTAGAAGGGAAATTATGCGGCTGTCGACACTTTTGATAACAACCCTACGTTTTCTAAGATACGCCCTGCATCAGCTCTATCGGTGAATCCGATCACATTGGCCGAGAGAGGATAAATATTTTATAGTAATATGTGAAACTATACGAATATTGACGAAATTCACTAATGAACATGAAAAATTTTTCGCGCTTCGCGCGACTACAGACCGCGGTTTCCGATGGCTCTTTACAACATAACTACTAACGATTTCGGTGCGCTTAGTAAGCCGATATGTATAAATTGATTAGTTCGGAGTGTACCGGCTATGGACATGGACAATTTAACCTGGGCATTTGGCCCCAGCTAGTTTATTACGACTAACCACCGGTATGCGGCCGCAGGCTAAATGAGTAATCGAAATGCGGCCATGAATAGCAAAAATGTTGGCCACCCCTGTTTTAGCGGCAACAGAGTGTTGTCAGGTATCGTGTACAGCTCATAGTTCAAAATATAACGAAATTGATGATCATGATACTTATTATTATATTTGTGTTTGTTCAATAAAATATTATTTCTTTGTGGTGACTATAACCGTCGCCCATGTAAGAGAGCACAGCAGTGTAATAACGTAGAGTTATCAGATCTGGTTGTTTAACTGCGTTGCCTACTTTTATATCGATATTGATGTCCTGCGGCCCGCGGCCTCTAGGAATTCGGAAAAGTGGCCCGCGACCCATTTTGAGTTGGCGACCCCTGTTATAAATAGACTACACAGACAACAATAGAATATTTTCCGACCTTGTCAGCTAATGATCGCAATAAAAATCTCAATATAGATCCTTCATACCACGGACTGGACACACAACATTTGATTCCATTCCGATCTTATCATCTCAGATCATATTGAAAATTGAATAAGCAATTAGCAATATCTCATCGAGCGCCAAATGAGAGAGAATTTCAAATTCAACAGAAAGTAGAGAAAGTCCGATGATGATTCCAGTGCCAATGCCTTGGAATGGTGACGACTTGCTCGCATTTACCAAAAATTTGTCGAGCTGAATGGAGCAAAACGTACACACATGAGTCAGAATGGAAGGTGTCATAGTCGCTGCTCATCGGCCAAAAGTTCGCATCGCTCACAAGCCCAAGGGAACGATCCACGAAGTGATCAAGCCAGTACTTCGCAAGTGGACAGAATATAACCTGAAACCTAATGGTTATGAAATTGTCACCACTTCGAGTAAATATGGTAAAATGGGTTACTGAAAATGCCATGCCGAGGCACCAGCTAAGAAAAAACAGAGAAGTCCAGCGTCTCTGGTACGAAAATATCAGAACGCCAAAGGGTGGACGTTAGAAAGTATACCAGAAGGGACGCTAACAGTAACAGGAAGGCACAAGCCAGAAACGACTCCAAAGAAAGTATTAAACCTTACAAAGTGCGCCGAATCCAGTTGGGAAATATTGACATCTGGACCATCACAGAATTCAGTATTAAAATGTATTGCTCATCAACCAAGAAAAAGCAAGTCGTCGCTATCTCGCTATGCTGCGTTCAAGCCTGTTGCCGTCAAAGACTGCCAGTCTACAAGAAAAGTCTGACGAATTCTAGCCCTAGCGGGCATTGTTTCGAAAAATGTATCCGAGAAAGACAAAATATGCCGACCTATACGAAAGTACCAGAGGCAAGTATGAAAATCAGGCGGAGCCCAATTCCGGCCACGGATGTTAGTAACGCAAAAATAAACCTGAACCTGAGGAATTCCGCAGCCTGGACATCAAGCTAAACAAGTCATCAGTACTACAAAGGTCTTCTAAACGTCTCAACAGTGAATCGAAGCGCAAAGATCGTAGAACAAAAATTAATGAATTAGGACTGAAGAAGCCAAACTTCTCCAGTGCCGAAAACGAACCAGGAGGAGGAACTCTCGTAATACTGCGTTGATGCCTGTAAACGCCATGGGCACAGAACCAGTCGACAAGAAAAAAATGGCTAAGTCTAGCAGGCATGGTTTCGCAAAATTTGTCCATGGAACTCGAAAGATATTAACCTCCACAAGTACGAGAAGCAGGAATGAAACGAAGGCGAAACTCGATTCGGGCACACGATTTCTTGAAACGCAGCACACTCCCTCAACAGGGGAGTTCCGCTCCTTAAAAATAAAAATCGCACAAGCCTGTTTTACAAAGATCTCAATTCGGGAAAAAAACATCAAGTCCGAGTCGAAAGATATGATGATCGCTTATCATAGAAAAGAAAACTATGAAGATCACTTATCATAGAAAACTATGATTCAGACTCGAAGATACGCAAAGCAGCGCCGAACCAGGACGAAGAAGAATGTGCATCGGTGGAAATCGATTTCCTGCCCGCATCAGTTCTGCCACATGTTCCCCATTAGTTGTATTTCGGTTGCGATGGTTGCAGGAAAGGTTGTCTCGGGTTAGCAGCCTCGACACGTGGTTGAAGATATCTAATATTGTGATGAAATCCGCCAACAACACGTTCTCACAAGTCACAATGCACCAATGACACGTTTTCAGGTGGTGTTTTTTATCTTTTGAACTTTGTGATCTAGATATTACAACGATAAAACGCATCAAAGACGTGTTGAAATCGGAGAATCTTTCTTCTTAATTTCCGTCATGAAATCAACTCTACCATGTTTTGAAGCCAATTTTAGTTCGAGATTCATAACATTACGACTATATACACAATTTTAAATTCAAATTAGTTCAAACCCAATCCCGGCTGATCTACATCCAGTACCGAAAGTAAAGCATGAGTGTCGAACTTCCAACCGATTTTTCAAACTGTAGTTTCAAGTTTTTTCAGTTGCGGACGCGATACACTGGCGGGATATGCTGTGAATCATGACACGTTTATATAATGTTCAAGCTGTTTTGCTGTTTTCTGCAATGGTGACTGGGTATGATTGAGTATTAGGGTTGTCCAAGATTCGGAAAATTTTAGGAATGCTCCGTAATTTGAATATCATTCAATAGATTATTGATAAAAAACAACAGGATTATTGATAAAAACAACAATGAGCCTGTAAGAAGCTCGCGGAAAAGCAGTTAAGATTTCGGGCAAACCGTTTGAAAGTAGCTGCCCAAGAATGGGCGAGCCACCGTCCATAGGACGGCGAGTAGACCAGTAATCAAATAACCACGGCTCTTGATTGGCTAATCGGCTAAGCTTCAATGATCACGACAGCAGCAGCGTGCTGATTAGGTGTTAACAGCGTGCTGATTAGGTGTTAAAGGTGTAGCTACCGGCGGGGATTCTGAAAGCGCATTGTTGGTAGGTTGGCAGGTGATGATTTAGGATTAATTCAGGATATGCTGAGGTACGAATTACATGATGAACACATAACAGCTGCTTCACAAGAACTTTTACAGCATGACTGCTTTATTGTGAAGGAAGCGGTTGTAGCCCACATGCCGTGTTTTCATTGAGGGAAAGCAAAGACGCTGACGCAAATGGTTACCGAATTCCCCGTTTCAGAAGGGATCCATCGTCAGTGAATACAAATATAAAGCTTGACTATGACACAGCCCCGGGTACGACGCAATCAGTCCGTCACAGAAACTGATACAACTCGGCGGCGAGTTGGACTGGAGGAATCTTTGCGACTAATGACTGACTGAGTATACTCGACTAACTGCATATAGTCCGGATACAATAATCTTCTTTTGTTTGTATTGTAGAATGACGATCAAACAACCAAGACTATTATAGCATATTGCTGAAAATTACGCTGGCAAATACTCCAAATGAGATATTACATTAATTAGAGTCAGATTCAGAGCGGCGTGGAAGCCCTGTCAACAGCAAGACCGCTTTCGGAACGACCGCTTTCGGAAAGAATGGTTTGTGAATCGTGATCAAGTTTCTTCGCGCGTGCGACGAGGTGACCCGAGCGTGACCAACCATTGATAAGGACAAAAACCACCGTGACAGACACTGTACTTTGTGTGAACTTATTGGACCGAAGTTGTAGTATATAATATTGGACCGAAGTTGTAGTATATAATTTAAGTTTTGAATGCTCTAGGGAGCGGCTGAATGAGCGAACACCTATCAGATACTTACAGCCAATGTTCCCTCTAAGCTGCGCACGTGCGCAAATGCGCAGTACTTTCACGGTCTCTGCGCACAGAAAATCTAAGCTGCGCACAAAAAATCTGAAGTGATGGCCTTTTTTAGTCGTTACGCCCTGTTTTCCAAGGGTCTGCGCAGTGAGTTGGTGAGTGTGCGCAGACCCGTCAAAAATTAGAGGGAACATTGCTTACAGCACATTGAATTCACTAGTATGTGTTGTGAAAGTGATAACGCAGCGAAGAGGTGTAGGTAGATGTACGCACACTCGCTCAGGCTATGCCAGATATGGTATGTCAAAGTTCTTATCGATCGCGCAGAAAAGAGGTGCAGAGAAAAGCAGACTATTATGCTGCATAGTATCCAGCATAGTTTGGATATCTTATCCAGCATGAGCTGTCCTTACTTTACACCCCTCTGCAGCATCAGGAAGGACTTTGACAACACTTGCAAGTGAATTCGATTTGCTGTAAGTATAACTGCCAAGCAGAACCGGCTGATTCAATCGATCCCCGGAGCATTCGAAACTTAAATTATATACTAGGCCTACAACTTGGGTCCAATAAGATCAAGATTTGCAGCTCTAGGGATCGACTGAATCAGGCGAAAAATTTCTATGATTCATGATTCAAACAGTCAATATGATCGAGAATTGCATATATATTGCTACCAATTGTTATTGTTATCATCTCTGCTCACATAATCACATTTACCGTGAGCAGAGAGAGGTGTGTCTAAAAAGGTAAGGCCACTCAATAATAATTGAACATCTTCGGGCGTATACCCGTTGGCAGGAACGAAACGGCACTTCGTCCGCCTCCCCTAAAAATGGGTCTGGGGCTCCCGCAGGGTGATAGACCGATCCCCCATCACTTTGTTCGCTTTTGCCACGAAATTATCTGTACTATTTGGTGAGCAAGCGCCAAGCGAGAAAATTGTCGATAATTCATGATAAAATCGGCCAATAAGATCGGGAATAGCATATATAGTGCGTTCAATTTCTTGACCTCACTATAATCAGATTTACCAGCAGAGCTGAGTGAGGTGTCTTGGAAACTGTTGGGCCCGTAAATAATATTGAAACATCTTCGAGCGCGCGGACCCGTCGGTATGACTTCGTTACATGATGTTATTTCGTGACCTCCCGCAGTTTACAATATCAAAAAATAAAGAATCACATAAACGTACTAAACTAAAAGACGCACACGATTTGAAATTGGTATTTCTTCAATTGCATATAATTTTTCCCTGCGCGATGGTATTATTCGTGTGAGATAAAGATTGCCAAGACAGCAACATTCGGCGCCAGTCATTTAGGTGCCTATGAACAATCAAATCTATATGCATTTTGGCATATATACCGAAGTTTCCGGTCAGTATAAGGGCAGTCCACTTTGGCCAAGGTTTTCACGCTGTCGACCGCTGTGGCACACTTAATGGAGTCGCATGTTACATGGCCTTAAATTTTGTCTTGATGCGTGGTGACGCAGTGATGGCCAACGCCAATATGCTCATTTCTATAAATCTTGCGTTTTTTTCTTGGGGAAGAGTACCCAATAATAAAGACATTCGTCAGCTTGAAATCGCGCAAAGCGCGAAATTTTTTTAAAAAGCTGCCGAAATTTTCAAAAAATACTCGATGTTAATTCACGAAATAATTTTGGGCCCCTTCGAGCTCTCCTCCCCAATTGGGGGTTTGGGGTGCGGCAGTTACGGTCCTGCCTTTAACACCTTATCAGCAAGCTGCTGCTGTCGTGATCATTGAAGCACAGCCGAATAGCCAATCAACCGCCGTGGTTATTTGATTACTAGTCTTCTCGCCGTTCTACGGTCGGTGGCAACCCAATTCTTCGGCAGCTTATTTCGGGCTCATTATTTTTTTAAATAATCTATAGAATGAGACACAATCACGGAGTATTTTCAAGATCCTTCAAAATTTTGGACAACCTTACTGGGTATGCGTATTTTCCAATCAACCATTTCCGTCAGAGTTGTGACTCGACATAGTTTTCCTTTTTTGTTGTTGTTACCCTAATACCATACGACGATACGTTTAATTTGCTGCAGTGTTGGAGATATCACAAACCCTATTTTACCCCCATGCCAATTCTGCCTATTCCAACGCATGCATTTTGCTGTTACATTACGTATTGTGCTTGTTTCATAATACTTGATATGTTATTGCCAATACATTGTTCATATATATATACAATATATATACAATTCTTCCTTGTATAATATTTTTGATAATGTCGTCACTTGAAATTGTTCGCATAAATTTGGGTGAAATTGTTCGCATAAATTTGGGTCCAAATTATTTAGAGTTCAGTTTGTACGGTCAGCTGCGTCTGTCTGATAGATGTGACCAATAAAGTGACCGTTGGTACTCCTGTAATATTCCACCTTATGCCGTAAATTTATACTCAAATACAGTGGTTCTTCACCTTTACTTACCTGCGGAACACTTACGCTTATCTGCAAGCCTTCGTGGAACCCTAAATACACACTTGAGTCGTACAAACGAAATATTTTACAATACACATCTACACTGTAAATTAAGAGTGTTGCTCCATCCGGAAAATTTAACAATCAACGTGATCCACAAATTGAACTTACTAGAAGCGTTGTTAAAGCTAAAGTAATAGAAATGTCAAATCAGCGATGAATCCATTTGTGTAACAGCTGTGTAAGCATACCACTAGATTAGTTGCCGTCATTACTTGACGATAATAACGTGGATAAAGAGAGCCAAGATGACGCATGATGTAACTAACTATATATCAAGGGGACGATATAACCCCAATAGTTGCCACGTAGTCTCTGACACAAGAATCATTATATTCAAGTTTTCATTGACCTGTTCCAATATTTTAAGGTGAATCTAACGCTGACTTAATGCGACGTTGGTAACACATGCTCAATCGCCAAGTTATCGGAGTATGCCCGAAACCCGGACTAAGTTGTAGGCTACTGCTCGAATGCTCCGATATCAGAGCAATCTTTGTTAAATTCGGAAATATTCTACCTATAATTGTGGCAAGATGTCATGATGCTTCTGTACTGTCGCACGGTGTCTAGGCCTGTGACTAATTATTTTACAAAATATGCCAAGTAGGCTACAACAATTATATTCAAAAAAATAAAAAATGCGATTTTTACGTCCCAGGCGTGAATTAACGATAGTGAATCACATTTCCACGATGTGTGTGAAATGTCAGTTTGCAAGGTCCCGTAAAAAAGGTCTATTCGGAAATATAATGAACATCCCTATTTGATACTGCGACCCGCGGGACCATAAAGAAAACTAGGAAATTGGCCTTAGAGAGCACTCGAGTTCGCGAACCCTGGTATAGAGGTAGGCACATTAGGTTAATTACTTGACATGCCATTGCCAAAGTATTTGGAGTCTGAATACGTTAATTGTTCTCTATTTTGAGTTTGTCTAATCAGGTCATCGATGAAAGTTCCTGGCATAATTGTGTGTCCAACCTATTTTGAGTCCAGCTTGTGCGATCAGTTGCGTCTGTCAGGTATAGATCTGGACAAGGGAGTCAGCGTTGCTACTCGACAAGAATAAGCTGTGATGCCGTAAATTTATATTCGTATCCACGTAGTCGAAGTAGTGATGTGAAGAGGGAAGTAGGCCTACTGATTATTGGTCTGGAAGTATTCGTGTAGATATGAGAGATTTTGATAGGTTATAAAATTTTAGTAGGTCATTAGAGGTGGATACTTTCTAAACTGCAGCGTGCATCTTTGCGACTATCGGAAAATGGCGCGTTATAGTGATACTTTTGATGCAAATTGCAAATATATATTCATTGCATGCGTTGGAGGGATATTTTGCTCAATTTATTTCAAAATTTCACTCTTAAAAATGATGCACACTTATTACAAATGTACTTTCTACTTTACCGAATGAAAATCTACGTGGTATGTCGCTCTGTCTCAAAAGTAGAAGTGGAGCGAATCCAAAAAACACATGCACTTGAGGAACTAAGTGAAAATTACATTAGTACTTCGAATGAGTAAAAGGACTTCAACGATCAGTATTTACCTTCTCAGGTCATATTTCGAACTTGGTTAACTTCATTTACTGGCGGTAACCCCAGAAGAGGACCAGTCAAAAAGCTTCGAGTGGAATCAATTTGCAATATGAACGTATTGTTAGCTGCAAAATTGAAGTTTTGTACTCAGAAAAGCCTATCTCATGTAAGATTATATACAGGAATATACGCATATACGGATAGACCTCGAGAAATCTGTAAAAATTGACTGCATACCATTTCCGCACAACTGAGATGAAAGGAGTCACATTTAGATCACTAATACTCTCAACTGAGTATACTCCATGCTCTAAATACCATGTGAGTACAATTTATTGTAAGGTGGGTCAATTAACTAAAATGCTGCATTAAGGATGTAGGCAATTCCGAACTTTCAGAGTGGAAATATGTATTTAGTTATAAAGGATTTGCTAGTAGTTGATATCGCTGGCGATTTTGAAGAGGGCGGTAACGCTAAGGAGTCGATATGGGGGGCGCTGGGCTTAGGGGACGATATGGGGGCGCGGAAGAAAATTCGCTTCGTAGTGGATGATGTGGCAGTAAGACATATCCTTACTGAGTATTCAGTGGAAATTAACATACGCGTCGATGTATTGCTACGTATGTTTTCATAAATGTAGTGGGTTATTATAATTCATGTAAAACGAATTACGGTACTTTTAAAGCCATGTTGTACATAAAATAATATTTGAAGCTTTGTGCACCAAATTAATAGCTAAATATCTTGTACTTGAAAGCTACAAAATTAAATCGTCAGAATAATTCTTTATCGTGCGATTAAAGCGCGAACTATTTGCAATACCAAAGTCCCGAAGATATCGTCTGGACTTTGACCTTTTACCAGAACCGGAACTACTGCAACCCGAATCTCCAATCGATGCGTTGGAAGGGTGCGCTAAATTATTTCGGTGAATGAACATAAATTACACATGTTTTGGCGACCTCCCCATGTAAGAATGCGCATACTCATAGAAAATAGGAATAGGCAGTTCCCGTCGGCCATTACCACCGCACGATGCACGAAGACATGTAAAGTTCCGGTCAATATGTGACTCCGAGAGGTACTGCGTCCCCGTCTTTTTCTCCTCCATGCTATCCGTGATTGCCGAGCGCCTAACCAATTTTCGAGTCACTGGTATGACCCAGCCGGGAATCGAACCCACGACCTACCGCTCGAGAAGCCGGACGCATAACCATTACACTATCTCGCTCGGTGCCTGGCGAACAATCAGAAGATGCTGGCCTCAGCTTTGGACAGATTTAAACTTGAAACTGAAACTAGGTTTACCGGCATACACCACCTAAATAATATGTTTGGAGTTTTGAATTCCCACGCGCTGCTGCAAAGCGAAAGTCGCAATTTATCCACCAGCGCTTTTAGAAGTACTTATGACGAGGTCGACTTTTTGGAGTGAGCTGCGAAAATTGTCATGTCTTATACCAGTGGTTCTTAACCTTTTTTCTTCCAGCGCCCCCTTTCAAAAATTATCGTGCTCCAGCGCCCCCCAACTTCATATTGTAAGGAATGTAATAAAGACAA
>ATSW01010521.1:0-11760 GCA_000444245.1 Botryllus schlosseri
ACAGTGCAGAACCTACCAACGGTTCGTTTTTGAATGCGAACCTCAAAACTTCCAACGTTCACACACAGAACGCGAACGTGAACCTCAAGTACACACCATCCATACCAAGCGGTTTTGAATGATATGTCCGAATAACAATAACTGTCAACCGACTCGCGTACAGAGAGGCTTTTCCACTTTGAATGATGGCGCACTATTTCAAGTGTGTGTCAACACCCAGCATACTGATTCGAGAATAATTTCCATTGCATACTCCTGTTGACGCTGCTGTCAAAGACGGCATCCACGCTGAGTATGAACATGGATATGTGGATGAAGACAGGTGATAGGTAGGTAGGTTGGAAGTAAGTACTGTAGGTTTAAATGGAAGCAAAGCGTTAAAGTAAGACTTGTACAAACTACTTCAGTTTCACTAGAACCGAAACTAGAGATACTCAATTTTTAAAATTCTAAACTAGAACTCAGGATGGTAATGCCTCGAGTCGCGATTATTTGGTGACTCGACTTGACTCGAGTGATTTTTTCAAATGCGTGAAATGACTCGACTTGACTCGGGTCAATTTTAGTATTGACTAGACTTGATCTCGATGACTCGAACCAATTGCTATAACTCGAGACTAGTACGGCCAAAACAGACAATACATTGTAACTTCGAAGAATACTAAAGTTACCCACCTTATTGGTATTTCGTTTATCAGTTCTGATACTTGGAATATAGGGACAGAAACTGTTAAGACTGGGGAAAAGGACTACTTAGAAATGTGAGCCATACTAATTCACCTGGGCAGAGTTGAAAAAAGTTGGTGGAACCGGATTGAACTGAAAACTGAGCAGTGAACATAATGACTTGGACTCCGACTCGAGTCAAAACACTATGACTCGGACTCGACCCTCTAATACCTGACTCGGACTAGGACTCGACTCGGTGGTGAATTATAAATGACTGGACTTGACTCGCGTCAAAACTATAAAAGTGATATTGACTTCTGACTCGGAACCTTGTGATTTGGTTACAACCCTGCAGAACTAGAACTAGAACTCCTAACTTGTCAAAACCCACAACTTTATCTAGAACAAGAACTACTCACGTTTTACTCGCAACTAGAACTAAGACTCAAACATACTCACTTTGCAAAGCTCGCAACTACACTGGAACTAGAACTACTCAATTTTCAAAATCTGCAACTAGAACTGGAACTAGAAATACTCAAAAAACCGTTAGTTAATTGACCGTCAACCAACTAAATGAGTAGTTTGTGCAAGTCTGATCTAACTTCGACCAGAAATTTTCCTTGATTCCCTAATCTGGCGAATCAATAATTAAGGAGTATTGCTATTTCGGTATGATATGATCCGAAGTTAAATTTGAAAGCCACTGTATACGAGCAATCAATAAATAACCTTGACGAGTAGTGCCGTTCAACTCCATCTCTTACTCTTTCACCATCGATTCTCAGTCCATTGCAATCTTTCTGGTTTGTTAGTTTTGAAGTGTCCATGGTGTTTGTCGAATGCTAAAGTCAATTAGTCATTTACACTAGGCCAATTTTCTTCATTTTATCCCGTAGCTGCAGACTCGTAGCACCGCTAACTGCTAGGCTTTTTATAAGACAGCTGGTGAGATGGCGAGGAGGAGCCTAGATATACCTCAAACACTCAGGTAGGAATTCTGGAGTCGACCTCGGTTTGACTCGAAGCCGCAACCCATTGGTGATGCAGCTGTAGATTATAAAACTACGTTTTCTCGCCACACCGAAATTTCTGGTACGCATTTCCTTTCTCCACGTGATCAAGCAGTCAATCACAGAACCGTGTCGGTTTAGCTACGGTTGGTTTGATTCTAAGGTGCACAGTAACGAATTTGTTCTAGTTTTGGTAGTTCTCCGGTATGTTTTCCTACGGGCACTACTAACTTATATGGTTATAATTTCAGACTAATTCCACATCAAAGTTTTCAATTTTGGGTATAAGTAGGCATGGAATACTTCATTACTTACGAGAAAATTTGTAATTCCACTTGTACTTGAGTGGAAATATACGGCGTTGTGTCTCGTGCTGCTTGAGTACCAACGATGAAAACTATGATCACATCTGGTAGCCGTATTGTAGCGCCTCTCAATGGACGAAATTCCGTCATGTAACTGTAATTGTGTATGAGGCTTATACAATTGCACCTAATATTACCCCTTGAAATGCTTACTGAACTCATATGTTTAGTCCCATCTTTTTTGACTGATAGCCCAAGTCTCACATAACATTTAACCACCGGGCCCCAGCCTCATATTTTTAGCAAGTACACGGAAATATGCTGCACATTTTGGTCCAGCATACCGTAACAACACTAACTCCCATTGCAACTAGCAGTGTAGATGTATTGCTATTACCAAAAGTAATGAACTATACTGAGTATTATTTTTCAACGTAGCTTCACTCACAAATATACCTGACATACCGTCGTCCATTGAGAGCCAACGTGTCGTATAGCTAGACCTCAATGGCAAAGATGCCACTGAGATAGTTTGGAAAAACCCAGATTTGGACGTTAAAAAAAACCAGAAAAACCCAGATCCTCTTTTCACCCAAATTTCTATGATATAGCAGTAAAACAATGACTGAGAGTCATCAATGACAGTTATAGGGACATGGAAGAAGTTTTAGCCCTTGATATTGAAATCTCAACGGTTCATTTCCATACTATAATATGCATGTTGCTCAGTTAAATGAGCAAATCCATCGAAATAAGATGTTTTCCTCTCGGCACATTGCTACCAGGCATTCGGTATGGGTGGTCAATACGTAGTGTATTTTATATTCGGAATGTTAGTAACAATGCTAATCCCCATGTATCGTGAAGATGATTGTAGGGTAGTTCTATAGTGACTGCGAGCTGACCAGAGAGATTGAAAATAGCTTTTGATTCATTAAACCTGGGACAAACACTTTTATCTGGGATGTTTAGTCGAAAAAGAAACTGCCAAATCATGAAATTAAGAGTACATTTGCATTTAACAAACCCCTCTCACTCTGAATAACTTGCCCGGTTGCCCAAAATGTTTCTCTTTGAGTGTCCCTGTTGAAAGTGGATCTACTCTGATGTCAACATGGTAAATTAGTTAGATCAACAATTGGTCTTTCCATGTGCATAAATTGCATACTTTACAGCAGTTACATAGTATTTACTGACACACAACGAATTTGTTGCAGCGCTACCGGTAGCATTCAAGTCCTAAATCAGAGTTGCCCTGTGAACATGACTTTCTGCGACCTAGTAGTCAGTATTCAATGACGCTCTATCGCATCACGCCAAGACCTCTCATTTTAATAGTAAATGGGTCTGTTTGGACTCTGCCGTTTCAATCACAGTGGAATCAGTCGACATTAGAAGATCTTACTAATCTAATAATCAATTTTGCGCCGTAAAATTGACCTGACAAACACGATGTTGAAAAAAAAAAAACAGATTTCACGCACAAAAACCCAGAAACCCAGGTGATGCTCGAAAAACCCAGATCTGGGTGGAAAAACCCAGGAGTGGCATCTCTGCTCAATGGTTCCAAAGGCACAGTTGATTCATAATAGAGCACGCTTCGACAATCACTTGTTTATCTGGGGAAGTGAAACGTCTCACCTGTCCGGTAGCGTTGTTGGGTGATCCGGCGAAGTTGCGAATTGATTGTGTGGTGGTTTGGTGTCGTGTAAATTTCTAGGCGCAGTATACGAGAGACGTGTGTTCAGCAGGTAGACTGTCATAACCATATTGAGAGTAAATTCCACCATATCATAATAACGCGTCTGATACCCTTTAAACTAGTATGCGTGTTTGTAGTCGGGTGGGATAGTTTAGCTTGGAATCGTTGCCGATCATATGACAAAGAATGGAGCTCAGTGTTTGAAGGTTTGAAAAATATCTGGCTCTCGAAAATTCGGAATCTCGGGTTCGTTAGGTTAAATATGGTCATGGCACAGAATGGGTCTTGGTGTACTCACATATTTAAGATATTTTTATAAAATTTCGAAATTCAATCGAAGACCACGCGAACGAAATCACGTTATTCGGACGGCCAGTCGGCCACGACGCACATGTAGGTTTTCCGGAGTCCACAGATATTTCCCTGCATACTTCCAATTACTTAAGTTTCTTACACTTTTTATAGCCTGTATGCTGAACAGTTGAAGATTGAAATTGCATTACTGCAAAATGACCTCCATCTCATTACCCACCAGGCTGCACCAAAATTTGTGTTATTTGTTGACACGGAAAAGTACAGTGCGCAGCAGCTATTACAGTTGCCAGCATGTTTGGTTCAACTGATCGTTGTGAAACAGCCTTTTCTGACATGCACTTCGTCAAAAAGAAATAAAGAACACGGCTTACTGATGCACATCTGGAGGTCTCACTCACGGTTCAAGTTACATATCAGCGTACAGAGCACTAGTTGATAACATGCAATGGCAGGCTTCCAACGGACTGATATAGAAACAGATAACATGACGTCCAGTCCAAAGTGTGACAGGATTTATTTAAAAATTTAAGTTGACTATTGTTGCATAATTTTTACAAACATGGTGCGAAATAATTAAAGGTTTCTTAAGAATGTTTGTACAGCTAGCTATAGTTGAATTTAAATGTTTTGATTTTACAAGACTGTCTTAGAAGTCTTCCCAAATGTGATTCCTGCCCAGTGCTATGAATATTAAAGTGGAAATCCAGCCTGGTACGGGTAAACGGCGGGAGTCAATGATAATAATCCGCCGCATCAATCAGTACCCAAGAATTAGATCTTGGTTGCAAAAAGGTTGGTGACCCTTGCATGACGGTTACGTCAGCAATAGACGGCATTTTTCCTGCACTTTACATTCTGACCGTCGCAACTTCAAAATTCATGCTACACTTACCGAAGTCGTTAGCGACGATATCATTACGCTAGCATTGTCATATTTTTGGGCAACATTTAATGAGGCGGATTGTTTTGTGCGTTACATTGTACTTGTTTCACTGCGCAGTGATTTTTCGTAACATCACCGTATGTCACATGGATTAGAGATTATGAGAGGTTCCTGGTGCCCTGACATTTTCAATATTTGTATTTACGGAATCTGTGCGACTATAACATACGATTAATACCAGTAATTTCAGATTACGAGCTGCTGGCGATGAATTGTGCCATCAGAATTGAGGCTTGGCTGGTCTGTGCCTCACCTCTCCTTTCGTGCGATATTTAAAACAATAGATAAGTGAATTTCGTAATTAGGGTACATATTCAGAATTTGTCATTAATGACGATGGAACTTCGTTAGAAACACACCCATAATGTTCATGTCAATGTTTTCACAATTTCTCATGCTTATGCTGATGGCAGGTGACGCAATGCTTCACATGCCTCCTCTCAGCTCCATGTTACGGTACTCAAAAAATATGACTGCACTACGGGTGATTCCATTGTTAGGTGTTAAAATCCGATTATTGCTGTGTAGGCCTACTGAATTGCGTTGCAATCAGACAAACTAGGAATAATTCAAGGAATTACAAGAGTTGTCATCCGAAACTTAGTCTATGTGGTGATAATGCGTCTGAGATTAGACGATTCTGTGAATTTCGCGACAGTCCAGACACGAACGACGTTGTCACCAACGGCACTCTGGACAGATTGCGCGTTGACAAATCGTTGATGGACTTCGTTGAATATTTAAAACTTCGTGTGTTTCACTGATTGTTTATGTGTCTGGCGTCGCGTCGTGTCAGAGTGTTGCAGTATTACGACAGGACCAACACAGTGTAAGGTGCAAGACAATTTATGTGTTAGTTTTAGAAGAATATAGAAACGCCCGTATATCGAAAGGAGAGTTCTTGCTGGTAATACCTGCTGTATGCTCATATCGTATTAACTGAATTTACTAATATCTTAGTATACAAATATGTTTTATGTGTTGGTTTATCGTTACTTATTCACTTTCAATGGGAAGCTTTGCGCGTGCTATCAGTCCCATAACATCAAATACTTTCGCTTACATTCGCAGAAATAACCCGTTTCCTTCCTAATGGAGCATTATTGTGCACTCAATGTTCTGATGGTGGCCAATACTGTAACTGCGGTGGCTACCGCTGCTATTTACTGGGACAACAATGAATTTTCAGAGAGAATTGTGATTCCTCTTTTTATATTGCTCAGTGCGGCTTTCGGAACCATTGTGACTTTGGGCATGTCACTTTATTCGGCGGATTCATGGGGAAACACAGACAATGTCAGACAGTGGAAAAGTAGGACCAGGGATTATTACGTCGCTGCCAGTTTGCTTCAAGCACTTTTTCAGTCTATTCCTCATCTTTGCCTTCATATTTATACACGAATACCCCAATCCGAAGAAGAAGAGATAGACGAAGTCGACTTTTACGTACCCATTGCAATATACTTTACGTCAACAATAGTCGGCCTCCATATGCCACACGTAGCGTACTTGGAACACAGAGGCATCCCATGGTCGTTTCGAGAATTTTTCTTTTCATTTGCAAGTAGAGCCGGCTTATTTGCTGCAAAACTGGCCTTCCTCATGCAAATGACGTATGTTGCTGGATACTGGACTTTTACATTCATTGCTGTGAACTGGATTCTGCGGTGGGCAACATTTGTCTGCTGTCATGAAAACGATAGTCGTCAGTCCTACGTTCCGTGGTTTAGAAAGATGACAAGCTACAAAATGCTTGCCTTTTACTACATATTCACCCCTCTATTACCCCATGACGGCAGTAAATCTTCCACCTTAAATATGATTTTATATGTGATAGATCAACTCTTGCAGTCATTCGTTTCTTTCACGTTGTGGGACGAAGCGTACTTGGAACATATCCCGCTGTTTTTTATCAACAATGAAAAAATTCAGTTACTCAATTTCGTTGGTATTAGTCTATTGCTGGTATCAGTATCCATTTACAGAATACAGTGTCGTGGGTATCGATATGTTATTGCTTGAACAATTTATATTTGCATAGCTGAAATTATGTAAGAATAGTATTGGCCTACCTGTAGTAATTGTGGCAGTATTTCCCGTACAAAGTTAGCAGTCTCTGTGAATATATTCAATAAATTAGCCTATTTACCGCCAAAATAATGTTATTCCGGAATTTGAGGCCATGCTACAGCGCTCTCTACAATATATTTCGACTCTGTCACACAGACCGCAGCGCCTCTGGTACTGTATTATGATTATTCTTTCTCCGAACATTACTACGTAAAAATGAACACACGCACAGTATGAATTCTTCTTTGCTGCAGTTGAAGAATTCCTGCAAAATCATCGCGGCGCAAATACCATGATTATATTATCAACAAACATAACCGACTTACTGACGAAATAGGGCCACTAACACTGTCGAATGATTGCTACCTCAATAGCCCCGGTCATGGGACACCAGTCAAGTATAGTTGTTGGCTGTCGTATGCGCTTAGGATGATATATATATATAGATATAAATATATGCTACCATCTGTATAATGACTAGAGAAAGGAAGACAAAATCACTCATTCGAAATTGATTGACTTATTTTTCATGCCGTACGATATAAATCAGTCACGTCGAAACGAATTCTACGATAATGATAATATAGCTTGTGCATGGTCCGTTATATTTCGGCAGAGTGGTTTTGAATGAATTCGATAGCTTACGAAATCATCTCATGTAAGTCATGTTTGCTCATCCCCGCTAACACTAATATTGATACAAAACCTATACACACCACTGATCAACGTGGAGATTTCGACGTAACAGATCTTCCTCTGGTAGAAGTAATCCTCGGACAAGTAGTGCAATATATGGCGAAGGGGAGGGATTACGAAGTAGTTGTACATGTGAATTAGAAAGGACACCATAGTTGGTTTGGAAAAGTTTCCTCGACCATCTAATATGGCGAGTAAATAGCTGGTGATTGGAATTACCCTTCATAGAGGATGAGGTTTCAATGGGAGAACAATTGCGAGAACAATTTGTTCTCAGCCATTTTCCTTTTAACGCCCTCATATTGGAGATGCAGCTAAAATATTTGGACGTTTTTACCATTCCACGCCAATTTTGTGATATTGATGTAGGTCTTACGACATCGCTTCTTAGCCCTTTGCAAAATTTCTGGTACACAGTACTAGGCTGTTGCACTTTCTTCACTGAAACAACCAGTTATAGGCAGAGAAGGAATTCTAGATAGTTGCCAGCAAAGTTTACGTAAGAACCGAATCCTACGAAATACGGTTGTTGAGCTCCGGTAAGTATAAGGGATATGCGTATGGCAGCGTCGTTTGATGGCGGATGTTCGGTCACGTATATTCGTGTGTGAGGCTGGTATATAATCTGAATCCTTGAAATACTTACTGCAACATAAATAGTTTTCTACTCCCATATCCGTTTCAAGTGATACTTCAAGTTTGACATGAAATTCCACCATCTACGACTTGATCTAATTTGGTCCGGCTATATGCGGATGTATTAGAATTACAAAGTATATTGAACCTATCAAGTTCAGTATGCAGTGTAGGTGTATAGCATTGGTGGTAAAACTGGAGTTCATGAAAGGTCACTGCAAATCTTAGTCTTTTTATTGCAAGGTCATGGTTCATGTTTTAATTTTGTCTCATTCTCGATAGCAGAAACATGTCACCTGAAATTGACACTGTTGTTTTGGCCGCAAGTATATTGACAAGCTGATACTAATCCTAACTGGGCTGGATGTTAACTGCAGGATACCTTACTCGGCCTTGTCACGTTAAGTTGATTTTTTTTCTTCATTTCACACCCGATTTCAAATACAATACTTACCACCACGATTGTAAAATATTTTTAAATTGTGCCAATATCGGGGAAAGCAGCTGGGTTTAGGCAACTTGTAAAACTCAAGTCGTGCTCAACGGGCAATAGGCTCTTTTTGAGCGATGCTTTGCTATTCGATGGAAGATCGCGAGCTATTTATTCCCAATCGCTTCCGTATTAGTCGACGGCACGGTGCGGTTGCGGTTATTGATTTTCTGTATTGCATTCTGCCGGTATGGATGCAATGTGTGTTTCCGAGTGTGACCCAAGAATTACATCGACACATTAAATTTGCATTATACAGTTGATTAAATTTACGAAGGAATGGCAAAACAGTGGAGGTCCACACAGGCAGCTAGATATTAGTTCAAGGCTGCGCGTTACAAAGAAATCAAAACCTCTGCAGTAGAGTGAAGACACTACGCACGGATTTGGAAACGAACTTCATACACAAATATACTAGGCTGCATGATCCTCCACAACATTAGTTACCGTAACCAAAACAGCGTGGTTCGTAATACGCGCTGTTTCGTAAGGCAGAGTTCCTTCATTATTGAGAACGCTTCACTATAATCATTTCTTTTGTCTGGCGGGATGACTCGCCTCTACTGTCTAACAATATTTTTGGATAAGCTGGTAAAGTTGCAAGCTGAGTGAGATGCGATTCGTTGGCATGGACGTTTGATATTTCAAGTCGCACTACACAGAGGGATCAACTACGTAGGCTACGTACCATGTTAGGCCAATATTAAAAGTAAATTGGTACTGGTAAAAAGTCAACTATTGGTCTTAGTTCATGTCGTTTTGTCGAAGGAGAATGTAGCTCAGTGCGTGAAGGGTTGACAATTGGGATCCATGTTCGTGAGACTGACGATAGTTATGACTAAGAAATACTGTGAATTGGAATGCCCTACCAAAAATGATATATTTACGTTGAATGACGATATTGCATTTTGATCTAGAAGTTGTGTTTATAGACGACAGTCATTATTGGCATAAGTGGTATGTAACGTCGTAGTTCTACTTTTTGAAGTATACGAGGAGTACTTGTCTGTATGGACTAGTCACTCGAGTGGCTGTGATTCTAGACTACATTGAGCTCCACTTGACGTTTGGCGAAATACGTGATTTTTATCAATGATCTTGTTAAGTAGAGAGTAGTGTCGGGATGAGTTTATATCACATTCAAAGTTGGGATCGTTGTAACACAGTGGTTCTTAACCTTTTTTCCTCCAGCGCCCCCTTTCAAAAATTATTGTGCTCCGGCGCCCCCCAACTTTATATTGTAAGGAATGTAATAGAGACAATGAGTAAGAGGGAGGGCCGTAACAGCACTTCGTCAACCCCCTAAAAACGATTGCCTTGCCCACCCATAGCGTGATAAACCAAACTTCTGAGGGCTTCGCCCCCACGAACCCCATGGCGTGATTTCGATGGTCAGCAAAGTTTGTGTGGCCTAGTCGCCCTAGGAACCAAAATTTTCTATAATTCATGAATGAATAGGTGGTAATTACATATATAAGTCGCTACAAACTTTTTATCCACTCAGCCCACGTAATCAGATTTACCAGTAGCGCTAACTGAGCTGTTGTATAGGAAAATAAAGGGCAAGTAATTAATAATTAAACATATTCGGGCGTGTCCGTAGGTGCAATTATTCGTTACCAGGGCCGTAACAGCACTTCGTCAGCCCCGCCAAACAAAAAACGTTGATCCTGGGCCCCCATCGGGTGATAAACCAAACTTCCGGGGGAATTGACCCACAGACCCCCGTTCGGCTGTCCGCTATTTGTTGATACTGACCCCCAGACCCCCATTCGGCTGTCCGCTATTTGCTGATACTAGGTATTTACATTGGGTGTCAATTTACTGAGGCAGCTATATTCTCGCCTAGACGCGCGAAGCGCGAAAAATTGCACTAATTACTGATTGAATTGGTCAATATGATCGGGAATTGCATGTAAATTGAGATCAATTTTTATCCTCTCTCTGCTCACGTAAACAGATTTACCGGTAAAGCTGAGTGATGTGTGATTGAAAAGGTAGGACTCCTCAATATTAATTATACATCTTCAGACATATACCCGTTGGCAGGAACGAAACGTCACTTCGTCAGGCCCCCAAAAAACTTGGGTCTTGGGCTCTGATAGTATGATATATCGACCACCCCCCATCACGTTGTTCGCTTTTGCCACGGAATCAGCTGTATTGTTTAGCGAGCCAGTGCGAAGCGAGAAAACTTTCGATAATTCATGTTAAAATCGGTCAGTAAGATCGGGGATTGCATATATATTGCTATCAATTTCTTGTCCTCTCTGCTCACGTTACCAGATTTACCGGTAGATCTGAGTGTGGTGCAATGCTCCCTCTAAGCTGCGCACGTGCGCAGTGCTGACACGGTTTCTGCACAAAGGAAATCTACGTTGCGCACAACAAATCCGAAGTTATGATCTTTTTTTAGTGGTTACGCACTGTTGTCCAAGGGTCAGCGCAGTGAGTTGTTGAGTGTGCGCGGACTCATCAAAACTTAAAGCGAAAATTGTGAGGTGTCTTGGAAACTGTAGGGCCCGTAACTAATAATTAAACATATTCGGGCGGGCGAACCCGTTGGTATGACTTCGTTGCATGATGTTATTTCGTGACCCCCTGTCTGCAATATCAAAAAATATAGAACCGCCCAACAGGGATATCCCTGTCGCCCAATCGTACTAAACTAAAAAACGCACACGAATTCAAAGTGGTATTTCTTATCTGGCATATATTTTTACCTGCCTGGAATTCGTCTTCTGGGGTTCAGATTGCCAAGACAGGAACATTCGGTGCCAGTGATTTAGGCGCCCATGGACAATTAAACCTATATGTATTTTGAAGGCTATATATAACGAAGTTTTCGGTGTTAATTTGCTGTGAATACTCATTAAGGATATGTCCTATCACCACATCATCTACTGCGAAGCCATTTTCTC
>ATSW01010524.1:0-10476 GCA_000444245.1 Botryllus schlosseri
GCGAGCAATGAAATTGGCGAATTACGATGTTTGTCCGGTTGAATACAGTTAAGAACCGCTAAAACAATGACATTACCGGCGATACAAGTAGTCATATTTCAGTCCTCCCTTTGCTTTAGTCCAGGGGTGGCCAACCTGCGGCCGTAAGAGGGAATTTGTGCGGCCGTAGACACGCAATTCGATTAGTATATGTTGGCGGCCGTCGACATGCAATTCGAATTTACGAATTGACTCCCGATTTCTTGGAAGATTTTAATTAATCTTGGAATTTTCTTCGCGCTACGCGCGATTCAATGCAACTACACTTTTCGATTTTAACATAGTAGCACCCTTTGCAATCAGAGCCCCACAATACAGATGCGAAGATCAGTGAAAATGATGCGCCTCACATGAAAATATCAGCTCGGAGTCGGGTGCTCTTCACTATTCTAACAATCCTGATGAGAGGTCAAGAAATACCAGCATGCTACAAAGTGACTAAGACCAATTGGCCCACTGAAGATGCATCATATTTTATAACTTGCTTTACATTTTCGAAAACACCCCAACATCAACTCTATACCAGTGAATCTGATCACACAGGATGAGAAAGGATAAATTTTGATGGTAATATGTAAAACTACTAATATCAATGACGAAATTCATTGGTGAATGTGAATTTTTTTGGCTTGGCGCGACTATGAGCATTTCCTTACTTAACATTACCAGTGACCACTCGCGATTTTGGTGCTCATAGTGAGTCTATCATTAAATAGATTAGTCCGGAGTTCACCAGAAATGGACATAGACACTTTAACCTGGGTATTTGGCGTCCTATGCTCGTTCATTACGACTATGCCCTGGAATGTGGCCTTAGACTACACGAGTCGTCGAAATGCGACCGTGAATGGCAAAAAGGTTGGCCACCCCTGCGTTAGTCATAATCTGGCGTTAGCCCTGCGTGTGCGTTGTGATGAATACAAGATGTTTAACTGTCAACGCGGACGTTGTAATTTGGTTTATTAATGTGGATGTGATGGATAATATAATCTTTTTTCAATGTACTCAGAATTTCTATGCGGGCCGGGTAAAATCGTCTGGCGGGCCGGATCCGGCCCACGGGCCGTATGTTTGACATCCCTGGCTTAGTTTAATAGAATTTATTATACCTCGCATAGGCCAAATACGTGAGTATGACGTCATAAATGGCGCAAACGCGCGTAACTTAAATAGGTGGTACGCGAGCACTACATAAAACCTCAAAATGGTACGTGGGTGGAAAAAGGTTGGGAACCACTGCGCTAGACATTCGTTTTTAACTACCGTTATGTATGTTCGTTCATTGTTCGTATTATCTCTTCCCTTTGCAGAACGCACTAAACCCCGCTGCAGCCTTGGTGAGCTGAGGGAACGCATTCCATTACAATCCGGCAGCGAAATGCTATTCAACAAGCAGGTCAGTTTATGTCTGATTGTCTATACTGGAAAAACTATCAGTCCGTAATACAGCCATAGCGTATAATTATCGTGTCCTGTACTTTTCCAGGCTTCGAAATACGGTTTCAGGCAAAGGCGCGTAATACGTAGAGACGGATATGTCGACGCGGTTGTATTGTCCGACAGAAGACCAGCGATTGCTTTAATACCGACTCCAGTGAAACCGCTGTCACCTCGTTTGAAAGAAATGGTGAAGAATATATCTTACCTTTCATCATCTATACGTCGAGACCAAGAAGAGGATCAAGTACGACCACGCACGTTCACAATCAGTTGCGAAATTTTATCTGCTGTGTTCGTTCCTTTCAGTCGGCGGATGAGTGGGCGTACGTGGCTCTGGTGTTGGACAGGCTTCTGTTCTGGGTTTATCTCGCGGTTTTTGTTTTCGGGACCATGGGGTTCTTTATGAAAACCAAAACTGCTTATTATCCCGCCGTTCAAGGCTCTTTACAAACATGTAAAACTGAATGATTATCATAATCACATATATAACACGATATGAATTTGACATTTGTTTCTTTGAATTCTGAGTTATTGTGAAACCTGGTCGTTTTGTCTCTAGCAATATGAATATTGGGCTAATTCTGCGGTAAATGTATTCCCTGTGTTTGTACAATGTATATGTGACAACTTCACAAGAATGGTATAGAAGGGATTTGATTGGTCATTTCGAAAGCGAGTGGCGCAGTTCGTTAAGAACCAGCGTGAAGCGCACCTATGGCGGTGGTTGGAATCCCGGTTGAGACCTTCGACGTGTCAAGGTATTATCTGGAGTCCTCATCGCTAACCTCACTGCCATAGCAGTGTCTCAATAAAGCTCAGTTACACGGGCGCATGAAAGCGAGAGTGACTGCCAGAGATGAGCGGATTTGAAATTTCTATGTCCTAATCCAATCCAAATCCGAACCTTCAAATCCTAATCCATAACTTTTTCATATTCAAGTCCATGTCCAATCCTAATCCGATTCCTACTGGAAATTCAGAAAAAATACTAATTTATGCAATGGAGGGATTCGAAAATTTTCTTTCACAACCAACGATTCACTTGATTCAAGATAACTTAGTAACCATAAGTACATTAATAACTGATCCGAATAAAGTTTGTCGCCATTCGCCACACGACATCTCAATCTCCCAGAAAATAGGTAAATCGAATCCTAATCCTAATCCGTTCTGAAAAAAATGTCTAATCCAAATCCAATCCAAATCCGACAAAATTTCACTAATCCTGTTTTTTCAAAACCTAATCCTAATCCATGCTCAATTGCTCATTGCTCATCTCTGGTGACTGCTGGTTCTGGTGAATGGATGCGTGGCTGACAGTTTTCCGTATAGGAGTACCAACGTCAAAAACGCTGATGAACATTACTAATACCTTCAATGTCATGGCGCAAATAACCTGATTAGGCGATTAACGCCACAATTGTTCAATAAAAAGAAAACATGCGATTACGCTCCTAATTTAGCCATCGAATATTGTAAATAGAGTTCTGCTTGAGGTGAGTATTTTACAGTTATCGGCTTTTGAAATTTTGTGTGGACGCCCAACAGTTCACAAAACTTGAAGGGGTAGTGTAACGACCAAAACGTACGTTATAGGTACGCGATCAAAAAAGTTTAAGAATCCCTGCTTTAACGTAACCATTGAATTATATAGGCCTGGTTGAACTCGGTGTGAGGGTTACTGATACAACGACATGGTCACGCCACGCGGTTGTCTCTAGAGATTGATCGGGTATATTCAGTTACGGGCATATAGCGCAGTGTATAGATCGAGCTCATATCAATAGCTATGTAGCAAGCTTATATTTACATGATGGCGATCAAGACTCATGTCGTACTATTATTGGCGATCTTGTCTTGGACAGGAGCTTCTAGCCTATTGCTAGAAAATGACGAGGCTCGCCTGACGAGAACTTTACTAGTTGGATACAACAAGGAGGTTAGTACCTATTCTTTTTGCATAGAATAGTAAATATATACTCAAATTCGGTTTTGTAATCAATTGCTAATGCACTGGACTTGCCAAGTATAGACCTAATCTATAGATTTCGTATAGTAATCACTTTTACCTTGGCTGCATCAGATTCGGCCTTATACAAATCTGAAGGGCAATCGGACCGTTATCAAACTAGGAATGACTCTATCGCAGATCATCAGTGTGGTACGTTTTCAAGTTTGGCATGAACGAGATAGCATTGAAGTTGTGGGATCTATATCAGCTGCTGTTATAGAATGAAAAAGAGCAGGAATTGACGACGTCGGTTTACATGACCCATCAGTGGACTGATCCACGGCTATCATGGAATGAGTCATCGTACGGGGGTATTGCCATCCACCGATTTTTAGCCGACGACATATGGACACCAAGAGTGATTCTGCAGAACAAGTAAGGCAGTGATATTTCTAAATTAGAGGGATTAAAGTAAGAATACAATTGCTCATGACAATGACATGACTTAAATTGAAATCATAGAAATACAATGAAATATTTTTACGTATAATATATCTTTTTCGTCGTCCGATATCGTATCAAAATGATGTTTAAAGGTACACAATTATAACTTTGTTATGTTTTTCCGTAAAATTGACCATTGCCTACATATATTCGATGTCATATCCTATTGGCAGTTTTCCATCGCTTCAATTTTTGATGGTATCAATGCGGCGCCATCTTTGTTCTTATGTCTAGGGCTGCATTTAAAACAAAAATCAATTTAAAACCAACATGTTTGAAACAAGAGCCTTGATTAAAACGTGTTTTTATTGTTTTTTTAAGTCATGATGTCACCACTATTCAATTGTGCTGTCATAGTGGATTGACATTGACAATTGAAAATATAGGGTAAATATAGCTCCTTTGACGAAATATGTACGTACTATAGCTGTTGAACCGACTATTCTGAGAGTTCCAACCATCCCATATCCTATACGTCGGCTATATCGGGTGGTAATTGTCCGTAGTCTCATACAACATGTTTTTGGAAAGTATTTACACAATTATGCCAAAATTCTACAACTTGAAAAAAATTAAAAGGTCTTTGTTTAAAACACTGTTTAAAACATAAACAGCCATTTGTTTTAAATTATATTCCTCTGTTGCTTTAGTAAAGACGGTGAATTCGACGTGTCTCTGCGCGTGGAAACTCTGGTCAAGAGTGATGGGCTCGTGAAGTGGCTGCCCCCGGCTTTGTACAAAAGTTCGTGTCAGATAGAGGCAAGTAGGCTATCCCTGGATCTCCTGGGAGGCATTCGGTGTGAGATATAGGTGACGAGAATCTCACCATTGTAATTCAGGTATCTCTCTTCCCATTCGATTGGCAAAATTGCACCATGAGTTTTCAGCTGACATCGTACGATAAATCTGAAATCGAACTGGCGTTAACAGGAGATACGATCGACGTGGATTGCAATTCAAAGTATTATATTGGTTTAAGTGACGACAAGATGAAACCTTTCATAAGCAATGAAGGGGACCTGTTCGTTTGCTACTGATATTCACAGGATGTCTCGAGTCGTAGGGGGAATAAAGCATCGGAAATTCCAAAACAAGGATGTATAGCATATAGGCCTACCTTAATCACATTTCGTTACCGATCGCAGCAATTCTTTGTTTCCAGCTTTCCAACCAAACGGAGAATGGGATTTGATACAGAGGCCGGTCAAGCTAATATCGCATATACGCGATGAATTGACTTATCAAAATGTGGAATTCTATTTCATCATACAGCGAAGACCTCAATTTTATGTTATGAATCTCATCGTTCCGTGCGTTCTGCTCACTCTAATCTCGTGTTTCGTTTTCTTTTTGCCAGCTGTGTCGTGTAAGTGTTGCAGCGACCTAAACTGGGGCAGTACCCGAATCACCTCACACCGTTATATTTCAGGTGAAAAAATGACGTTGTCAATATCTGTCTTGCTTGGTGAAACTGTATTCCTATTCCTCATCGCGCAACGAATGCCGGAGACTTCATTGTCAGTTCCACTGATTGCCGGATATCTCATTTTTACGATGAGCCTTGTCATCGTAAGCGTAGTGTTCAGGTACGCCCACGAAGCAAATGAATGAACAATGGGGTTATTTAAAATCATAAATAATGTTTCATTTAGTGTTATTACTTGTAACATTCACTACCGCTCATGCACAACTCATGTCATGCCCAATTGGATACGTATCGTTTTTATGGACTATTTAGCACGCTATCTAAAAGTGGAAAGGCCTCGAAAGGAAGGTGATAACAGTGAACGTAAGTATGCAGATTGTTATGTCGGTATCACTATGACTGTGTGGTCAGAGACCTTTGGTTACGCCTATATCGTCAAACAGCAGTGATCCGTGCGTATATAATTATAATTGACAAGCTTCCTTTTGCAGGTACCCGGCATCGCACCAATCTTGATATGTCCATGGATCGCATCCCTCTGCAATCTGGCAGTGAATTGTTATTTAATGAGCAAGTTGGTTCACTTTTAGAACTGCTAATGCTTTATAACTCAGTGTTTCACAATTGTGGCCGCCGCCCCACCACCAAGAATCTCGCTAATCCAGGATGATCATGATCATGGAGCGGCTTCTTTTTTGTTACCCGCTCTCCTCAAGTTTCCATACAATGTCGTGCAAAACCTGGAGCCAAAAGTCTCAATCGCAAATGAATAAATTTGGCGACAATCTATTGTCGCGATTAAATCACTGGTACCGTCAACAATTTTGTGTTACGCATATGTGACGTCACAAAAAGCAAGTGGCAAATATGGAGGGAGAAAGCCACCTTCCGCCCCACTGTTTGCAATATCTCGTTACATAGAATCTCGCCTCTACTAGCATCTGACCTCTGCTAAATTCAGCGAGAAGGAACATGTTAAAATTCATCCATCGATTACTTTATTGCCCCGCGGGTTTTTGCCACCCAAACATAATAATATAGTGCGGAACTCAAATGTTTGATATTTTCGCACGGAAGCGGAGATTCGAGGATAATTCCACCCATAATAAAAATCTCGACGACATATTGATCTAGCATATGTATCTTGACCAACAAAGCATACCTATTTGCCATAGAACAGCGACAACATTCGCGGTCTCGTGTGCAATCGATGAAAAGGCGGCTGGTGGAAAACCCCACTGTGTACGCCAATGAGGACTCAGGGTTTTGGGTCCATCTCGGATCTTTAGTTAAGAAACATTGAAATTTTATTTCTCCAACCTGAACGTCGTCGCGATCCAGGGGTTAATAACCACTTCACCATGGCCACGTGAAGGCTTATCAGTATTCCTTTGCAGGCTTGCAGGTACGGTTTCAGGCAAAGGCGCGTGAGGCGTTGTGATGGATATATTGATGTAACAGGCATGTCTGAGGGAAGTGCTGAAGCTGATTCAATACCCACTATAATAAACCCGTTGCCACCTCATCTAAAAGAAATAGTAAGGAATATAACTTACATTTCTTCATCCATACGACGAGATAAAAAGGAGGATCTAGTAAGATAATAAATAAAGGCGCTCTGTTTCATATGTTAATTTATAAACGATGTTGATTACTTTTAGTCATCTGGCGAATGGGCTTATGTTGCACTGATCTTGGACAGGTTATTATTCTGGATATATCTCTCCGTCTTCGTTTTCGGAACCATGGCATTCTTCATGAAAACTAAAACCGCCTATTATCCAGATGTGCAAGGCTCGCTGCAGAATTGTAGTAATACTGAATCAATTTAGTTACCAATGTTATACATTCATGTCGTGTGATTGTCAGATCCACACATTCAGTCGCTACCACTTCTGTTTTTTTCGTGATATTGCAATCTTGCGATGTTTGAACTCACAAAATTTTCAATAAATGAATTAATTAAATTGATATCTGTCAGAGAAATGATGTTCTAATGCAGTGGTTCCCAACCTTTTCCCACCCACGTACCATTTCGAGGTTTTATGCAGTGCTCGCATACCACCTATAAGTTCTACCATTTATGACGTCATAATCACGTATTTGACTTATGCGAGGTGTAAATAACAAATTCTATTAAAATAGGCATTATCAGCCAGGATTGATGGGAACAACATGATAAAATAACAAAAGTCATTTTATTTAATGCGGTTGCTGTATTTGTTTATCTTTAACTATAGCTGGTCGATGTGTGGCTCACAGCGCCTCGAAAGTCATGCATGGGCGCAACAAGTCTGTTTCGTTTCTTCGACTTGCTAGTCATCTGGCATGAAAATCCTTGCTTGCACTCTCACGTAGAAGTGAATATTAGCAGTTGGGGAATCGCGTGAGAAGCTAGCGTCGCGTACGAGGAGGCCATGCTAAGCCAAAAGTTATTGGAGAACAAATCTTTGTGTTTCGTCCTTGCTGTCTCGTCATCCTGGATATCAATGAGCTGCCATCACTCCCCAGTCCCGACAGGCAGGTCGGCTTGATCAACAGAGAATGGATCGGTCATGTAGGCACAGCATTTCACAGGGACGAACCTTACCACCGACATGCCATACCACGACGACGACGGCTTTGAAAAACTCAAAATCAACCCCACCCTAACTATAATAACTCTCTTCAACAAAAAAAGAAATCTACTCGCGTACCACCTGGAAAACCTTCGCGTACTCGTGGTACGCGTACCACAGGTTGGGAACCACTGTTGTAATGACTGTTCAAATGCTATGGGTGGCATGGGTGTGCGCTACTGGTGGAGCGTGAAAGCATCTGGGAGGGGGCGCGAAGGGGCGGTCAACTGAATTTTTTTTTGCGCCCTGCGCAATTTACATCAGATTCATAGTTTTGCCCTGTGTAGGCCTATAGTCCCAACTTCATATTTGAGAATTCTCTCATCAACATTCATAAACATTCCATGCCATCAAACTATATCCGTTCGGATTACTAGCATTCTGGTTGCACATTGTGATATGGCGATAAGGTGGGTGCGAAATTTTTCATTATCATAAAGGAGGGGGCGTGTCTAAAAAAGTTTGAGAACCACTGCTATAAACCGACTGAATCCGACCGCTGCTTCCTACCCTGCTGAACTCACCAGACCAGACTTGGACAACTAAAAAATTTCAGCTTCTCCGAACTAAATTAGAATTAGAGCTACCCATTTTTTTCCAAATTCGATAATAATTCGAATCATAAATACACATACACACTCATTACACAGCTTGTTTCCAAATTAGAATAGAATTAGCCTAGGGTTATCACATTTTCGTGGCCCAAAATCCAGACACTCTGCACGCCTGCTAGCGAGTTTTAAAATGAGGTATGAACAGTTGAGCACATATTATGCCACACTAGCAATACTTTACCTGACGATGGTATACAGAGGTGGATTATTTTAAACACTGGTCGTAAATTAGCTAACTAGACTATTGGCCCATCTCTAATTTGAGCTCTGGTGATTGCTGAGGTCGGTCAACTCATTTTGTTTGCAACAGACTTCTTCACGGGTTGGATGAAATTGTATGACCCAATGGCCGTGTGGTTGACATTCATCCCCTCTCTACAGTTAGGTTGGTGCAGATATGTGGTTGTGTGTTGTAACCAGGATTGAAACAATACTTCTAAACCAGCTCTCGTCCAAGATAACGAGTCTGGGCCCACCATGGGGTGATCGATGAAACTTAATAGGCCTCTGGTTTCTCTGTGGATCTGGTTTTTGATTTTATGAATGAATTCTGACAACAATATTGGTTCTTCCATGCATCACTATAGAAATTTCATCCTCTCTCAGCCCCCGTAATTTAAGTTAGCGGTAGAGCTAGTGGAGATGATGACTTCGAAAATACAGGGAACTTGGGCTAATTGTACATCATGTTACACGGACAAGACTATTTATGAGCCGAAATGCCGGTCAG
Organism: Botryllus schlosseri; assembly: GCA_000444245.1. Taxonomy (NCBI): domain Eukaryota; kingdom Metazoa; phylum Chordata; class Ascidiacea; order Stolidobranchia; family Styelidae; genus Botryllus; species Botryllus schlosseri. The sequence continues at coordinate 9,323 of ATSW01010524.1, forward strand.
CACCAGCATCAGGCTAGAAACCGCACCGGCTACACAGTAGGGCTGTTCAAAACTAACTTTTTCCCCGGATTCCAGCCATTCACTGATTAAATTGTCAGGATACCCTACAAAACGCTGCACACCAAATTTGGTTCAGTTCCAACAAGTATAAGACTCCGCAGATCCAATTAAAAATTTTAATTTATTAGGGAAAATTAATCAAAATATATTTTCAAATTTTTTTTGTCAACCCCCTGAAATTGTTTGTTTGTTTTCAAAGACGATGCAAAACACATTTGAGTCAATTCCAACTAGTAGAAACGGAATTATTTGAGTTTTTCGTTGATAATAATTAGATTATCCATGGTCCGAGAATTATCAACGAAAAATTCAAATAACTCCGCGTCTACTTGTTGGAATCGACTCAAATTTGTTTTGCATCGTCTTTGAAGACAGCTCAACAATTTCATGATGTTGACAAAAAAATTTGAATTTGTTTTCAATTTCCCCCAATAAATTAAAATTTTTGTAGGGTAACCTGACAATTTAATCAGTGAATGGCGGGAATCCGGGGGAAAAAGTTACTGTTGAACAGCCCTACTGCACAGTGCACATCCAGTGGTTTCCGGGCATTTTCCAATTTGAAAATGTTTCGTGGCCGACCACAAATTTGGTAAGCTTCTAAAAAAGGGTCAGTACCTTTGCCCAGACTTATTCAATGCCTATGTTGAAAACAGCTTAGACTCAGCATATTCGCGGTCCCCAAAAAGGGCAAACAATCCCCAGCTTGAGATCGACTGTCCCTGACTAAAGCCTCAAAACAGCCTACCGACACTAGAAATATATGGTTCTCTTCTCACATAATTAATCTCAAACTCGACACCCTAGACACCCTGGCAACGCCGCTGCAATTATATACACTGCGCTACTTATAAGCATCTCACAGAAAGTACCGATTCAGTGTGTCTGGGCTCTAACGGCGGTTTCCTCGAGAATCATCATACACAGATATCGCAATCTGAGTCCATGTCAACTCTATCCTGCTCTACTCCAATGTCCAAAGTAACCAATAAGTCCATTACGAACGTTTGAATGACGAGGAGAGAGAGAGAGAGATATGATATTCTTTCTCGCCTGCACCATCGAGATGCTTTGGCGACGGAGTTGCGATACGG
>ATSW01010525.1:0-12015 GCA_000444245.1 Botryllus schlosseri
GCGGGCCGGATCCGGCCCGCCAAGCGAAATCGTCCGGCCCGCGACGAAATAATTAGTTACCGCAAGAATACGGCCCGCGGCTTCGTAATGAGTTTTAATCTGCAGTGCAGCACTGCTTGAAAAGACTGCGGCATTTCTCCGATATAAAGTATGCCACGTCGTATTAGTCTATTGTTACGCCATAAAACTGGTACGAAGGCGGTCGACTAGTAGCCTATCTCGTACTAAAAGTAGGAGATGGAGAATGTCTGTAGAGTAGACTAGACCAGTGCTTATCAAGCGGGTGTATCGCGCAACCGAAGGTATACCATACTTTTTTAAGGGTTTGCCACTCAGATATGGTGCGACAATAAAGGTGCCGTTCCTCTGCTCAGACGCAATGACAAAATCTCAAACTTTCCCTGTTTCATTATAGATAACTAGCCTCCGTATTTTAGTCATCTATGTAGTTTAATTCACCAGAAGATATTTTACGCCAAGACATCAAACCTGGATAGCGTTTTGGACACAATGGTGAAAGCTTATTTTGTCTCACGAACTGAATCACCGACATTTAGCCTACCTCAGATATTACTAGAAGCAGAGCATCAATATGGCGATGTCTGGTATATTTGCCATGTTCGCGCATTAAGTCGAGAAGGTATGCTTGCACGAGTGTATGAACTGAGAAATGAAATAGCAACTTTCTTTGAAAATACAAACATCGCCGACTCATAATCTTGTCATCGCAAATGGGTATCTAATCTTGCTTTCGTAGTACATTTAACGTCACATCTAACAAGTCGAATTTGCAACTTCAGGGGGAAACAACTAAATACATGAGATGTTGAGACGCATTCGAAACAGATACTGCGACTCTGGGAAAGTCAACAGTACAAAGAAAATTATGCTCACTTTCCTATACTGGAGGAGAGTAAACCTAGTACCAGCACTATACATTTGTAACTGTGATATACGAAATTTAATTACTGAATTTCCACTCGCTTTTCCGACATTCGTTCTGTACAAAATAAATTCTGACTACTCAGTAGGCTTACTCCGTTTAATGTGGACGCCAATACCATTGCCAGAAAATTTCAAATGGGCCCATTTGAAATGCGATGCAGTTGAATTGAATGACAAAGTTCATACAAAGAGCATATCGCTAAATGACTTTGACAAAGAGTACGTTCTTGATATGGGTCTTCATCCCAGCTTGACCAACAATGCAAAAGAGATGGCATCGACCTTGGTAGCACGTACGCATGTGAACGATAGTTTTCAACAATGAAATTCACGAAGAGCAAGATAAGATCACGTATTCCTACGCCCATTCAGAACATGGTCTGATTCTTGCTTCATCTGACTTGTTACCAGAAGTTGAAAACCTTTCACAAAGCAAGCTGCGCCAAGTGTCAGATTTATCCTGCGTCGTTGGAGTGTAAATACATGTGTTTTGCTCCTTTTCTGATTTGTATGATTGAGATTGCAGCATTGTAGGGTAATATACCGACGTGAGCGTTAAATATAGTATTAAGAAAAATTCCAGCCCGCCAAAATGTTGTGCACTCGAAATTTGGCCCGTGACTATCAAAAGGTTGCCGACCCCTGGTTTATAGATTAGGTAAACGCTATTTCATCGATGACTCTTCTATACACACCATTGACGGTGATCCATAAATCTATGGCCTATATATGACATTGGCACATACTACATTCGCAGATACAGTAGTGGTCAGTATCGAAGTACTTCTATTTGTTCGAAGTACTCACGTAGTTTCGCTCTATTTGAAGCACTTATATAATTTTCTGCTACTGCTACTTCTACTTGATCATATTTTGCGAGTTACTAACTTATTTTCGTTATTGACGATGCGTCAAGTAGAAGTATTATCCAACAAGATAAAGTTTGGGACTGTTTTCGCAGGGGTTCAGAATTTTTGTCATGCTTCGCGCAAAATATATATGGAGTGACCAATAGCCTACATGTATCCATGAAAGTATCGGTCAATATAATTTATATAGCGGTTGCGTGGCTCATGTGCGCAATTTCAGACCGGATTTAGTCACCCATATGACAGTTTTTTCGTAGTAAATAGATCTCAGAAAAACCTTAGGATTCACTCGGTCTGTCATTTGTTAAGTTGCCTTCTTAATCGCGCAAATCGTTAATGTATAGTAAGCCTATTTTAAAGTTCTCATCGTCTTAACAACTACGGCCTTTGTAGTTCGAGGGAGGGCGCCGTACCGTTATAAGTGAGATGGAAAAAGGTATCGAACCACTGTTCATAGTGAAGGTCTAAGCATCCTGCTATTCAGCATATCTATTTCCTACATGGGTAGTATAGCAACACAAAGCCAGCTCGCTGCACCTTACGCATACATATCTCAGTTTTCATATTTTGACGGTCCAGGGTCCATGAGCGCGACTATTTATGATTTCTTTTCAAAACTACAAACTAACTTGAGCAGTTTTCAAAGACAGCAAATTTTAGTTCCACTTGAAGTAGTTTTGGGCTGCTTAGAAGAGCACTGCTTCTCCCTCTACTTTTACTTGAGTAGCCATCCAGACTAGTTTGACCCTCCTTTGCTCAGATAACATCGGATATATCCGTTACCACGTTAAGGGGAGCATCATAAAGCGGTCGAAAGTCGATCATGACACAAAGGCAGTATTCACAGTTTTAGATTCTCTCGACCTGAATGAAGTGCCGAACGCCATGGTGAATTTGATTTTCAATTTGTCGCGGTTCCGTGTTTAACATTGCCCCTTTCGTAGTCGCCTTCAATGGGACAGGAAACCAAGACGCTATGCTGCTGCTGCTGCAAGAGCGGCCCGATATCTGTGGAATTCTCGACCGACAGGTCGGCTTACGTGCCAGGAGAATGGATATCAGTTACCGCCATTCTCAGAAACCAAAGGTAGGAGTATCGAATGTAAACATGGAATGGCAACGACCGATTTTTTACCTTCGTTACGCTTCGTTGAGGATGGATTCGGGATAATGTTGCGGCAGCAAACCGAGTTTCTAGCAATCCTATAGCTGGCGCTCGGAGCGCAGAATTTAATGAAACCGGTCTTCATCGAAAGCTAATTCCGAAAATACATATTGAAATTTGATCAAGGCACTAGAACCTCACCCAAAATCACCCTTAGTACCTGAGATCTTCATTGTTCAAAACAATCAGATGGTTGCGACACGATGACCAGAACAATGACCTCTTGCGGTGCTCAGGTTGTTCGGACAATGACGGTATTTCAGACTTTGAGGGCGAATTCGCGGTGGTTCAGTTGCCTAGATCAGATTTCAATTCGTATATTTGGAAAAGTAAGAGAATACCTTTCGTATTTCGGGTCTCACTTTTTGCGACAAGGTTTTGGCGGCTCCTTCAAGAGTTACCGGACACGGAGCCTTCTGGGTCGCGACCACATTTTCAAAACCACTGCCATTGACAGAAGCATCTGAACGGTGTTACGCTATACGAGGAATGTACCGTTCTCTCATAATTGTGAATACAAATAGGCTTATTTCAGTAAATTATGACTATTTATTATTTGTTGTTGTTTATATTTGCGAGAGATGGGGTACTCAGATGAAAATATCCAGCGACACTAAATCGCGCGAAGAAATTTTTTATCTAGCATGCATCTGTCACTAAATATGTGTCTGTTATTAGTGTTGATTGAGGAAATTTTTTTGCCCTCTTCGATCTTGGCCCTCCGATTGGGGGATTTGGTATGCAGTAGTTACAGTTCGAGTTGTAGTTGTAACGCCTTGTCTACAAACAGATTGCCTACAATTTTCTAAGTCGATTTATACTTTCTCAGAAGGGGAGGCCTGCTTGCCAAATTGTTGCACAATTTGCGTGGCTGTCGAATAACTTGAATAGGTCTTCTTGGAAAGACTTCCTTAGCTTTCGAGTCATTTTCTAATATTCGATGATGTTTCCGTGAAATCTTACGGATGTTCTGGGCTCCATGAAAATTGGCAGGCCTGTCGTAAGCAGAGGAACTCCGTGATTTTCCTTCTTCATTAATATTATTTTCTTTATTCACAGTAAAACTGGTTAATACACACATAATCTGGGGAGCAACCTGCCCCAAAATGAAAATGGCGAGATTCAAGTATTTTTTAAAAATCTGAGTAACACAGTCAAGTTGTTATATCTATGCAATATATGAAGAGGTCAGATTACAGGATTGCGGTAGATCAAGATTTGGCAAGGGTGAAGCTGATTGAAAATGAAGAATCGAAATTACAGAAATTATGCTGTGATTCACGCGTGGAAGTGTAATTTTAGTCCAATGGTTCATTCAAGGCCTTCCGAAGAATATATGCACACTTGCACAGTGCCCAATAATGTGATCTTTTGGATCATGTCGAATCGAACGCTTCCCGGAATCTGTTTGATATGTCTCGTGAGGTTATTGCTTACGACCGCCGTAGCGCCAATGGTACAATGTTTATTTTGCATCGCCACATCTTCTCACATTCCATTTTGAGGTCGGCGTATTTTGATTGTTTTTCTGATTCCTTTAGTTCAGTGGTTCTTAACCTTTTTCCTCCAGCGCCCCCTTTCCAAAATTATCGTGCTCTAGCGCCCCCCACCTCATATTATAAGGACTGGAATAAAGACAATGGGTAAGTGGGAGGGCCGTAACAGCACTTTTTCAAACCCCTAAAAACGATTGATTTGCGTGCCCATAGCGTGATAAACCAAACTTCTGGGGGCTTCGCCCCCAAGAACCCCGTCGCGTGCTTTCGATGGTCCGCAAAGTTTGTGTGGCCTGATCGCCCTAGGCGCCAAAATTTTCTATAATGGATGAATGAATATGTGGTAATTGCATATATATGTCGCTATAAACTTTTTATCCTCTCAATCCACGTAATCAGATTTATCAGTAGCGCTGAGTGAGCTGTTGTATTGGAAAATGAAGGCCATGTAATTAATAATAATTGAACATATTCGGGCGTGCCCGTTGGTGCAATTAGCCTACCTCGCAACATGTTGTTATTTTGTTACCTCTTTTCCTCTATAAAGTCAAAAGATATTGAAACGCATAAACGTATTAAACTAAAGTAAGCACACGATTCAAAATTGCTATTTCTTCACTGGCAAATAATTTTTATCTGATATATGTTATTTGTCCTGTGGGGTGCAGATTGCGACGACATGATTATTCGGCTCGAGCGATTCAAGCACCTATGAACAATTCGACTTATATACATCGAAGTTTACGGTCAACATAAGGGCAATCCTCTTCGGCTAAGGCTTTCTCGCTGACGATCATTTTGACGCACTTCTCGGAGTCCCACATTGGCCGGAACTTCCTATGTCTTCGTGAATCGTGGCGTGGTAATGCGTATTTTTTCGTGGGGGAGTCGTCAAAACATGATGTGCAATTTATGTTCATTCACCGAAATAATTTAGGGCACCGTTCGAGCTCACCGATAGGGGGTTTGGGTTGCAGCAGTTTCCGTCCTGATACGAGGTCAAAGTTCAGTCGGTCTTTTCGAGACTTTGGTATAGGAAATATTTCGCGCTTTAATCGCGCTCGAGAACCACTCGACTATAATAAACCATATATTAATTGTGTGTGGTATATTCCAGGTCAAATCAAGGTTGTTATATAACATCAATCGGGTACGGTCTCATACCTTGTGGTTCAGTGCACAGTCGACGAGCATGTCCACATTCAAGTCGAAATACAAGCAATTACTACTAAATAAATACAGTCCATCCTCAAGATTACCGGACCACGACTGACCTATCGATCTCGCTTCCAATGACATGCCGCCCTATTTCTTGTCGCATTCTTTTTCTATACTATCTTCTTTACTTTCATTCAGTGTGCATGCCTCCTCTTTACATCGCCTAGGCCAAGGTGGGTGTCCGATTCCATTGACAAATCCAAGTCGCTTCGACATCTTCCTGTCTATTCATTGTATCGCATTTTTTGTGGTGTATTGAACTGATAAAAATTGCTAATAAACCAATGATGATGATGATGATGATCCATCCCGAATTCACATCTGCGGTTGGCTATACGGGGAAATTAATGGTATTGGATTTTGTCTTAGTGCTTTGTGCGACTAAGTAAGTCAACTGAGAATGGGATGCATATATCTGCTCACATTGAATTTAGAACTGTACCCAGTTAACAATTTCAACATGAATGTATTCCAAACAAAGCAACTCATATTATATAACTTTCATGTGAGGTTGTGAACTACAACACTAGATAGTAAGTATCATCCTTTATGATACGATGAAGAAATATTCTGACGATTTAATGTTGTAGCTCTTAAATACAAGTAGGCTATATTTAGTTATTCATTTCATACACAAAGCTTCAAAACATATTTTATGTACATGGGGCTCTCACTCTCAAGAGTGATATAAAGGGCCTCCTTCTTCGATTTTCACACACTATGCGCCGCGGGATATAATACCTAATTCGAAACATTTTGTTGAAAATAACCCTAGGAAGCGTGACGGCAGTGTTTTAACGGGAAATTGGCGATCTAAAAGTACGCGCAATTCGTTTAAAATGAATTATAATAACCCACTGCATTTATGAAAACATACGAAGCAAACATCGGCGCGTAGCGCGACCAAAAAGTTTGGGATTTGACATGTTTTGTGGAATGTTTATTTGCTCTGAATACTCATTAAGGATATGTCCTAGGCCTATTACTACATCATCTACTGCGAAGCCATTTTTCTTCAGCGTCCCCCACATCGCCCCCCTGAGCCCAGCGCCCCCCATATCGCCTCCTGAGCGTTTCCACCCCCTTCAAAATCGCCAGCGCCCCTTGGGGCAGGCAAGGTTAAGAACCACTGCTTTAGTTGATCAGCCGGGGCGGCAAGTAGAATAAGAATCCTCTTTTTTAGTTTGATTATCATATCCGGGTAGTTGCTCCTGATTTCGCGGTCAGTTATAACTGGTACATCCCGCAGAATTTTCACTTGGTCGTTTTCTATCACTGGTACTGGACAGTACTATTATTCGTACTGTATTCATTTACGACTATTTAATTTACATTCGATAGTACAATCCTTGACCATGTCAGTGTCAATATGGTAATTCTTCTCGGAGTTTACAAAATAGCATTTCGTTCTCCGGTTTTCAGCAACAGTTCAGTAAGAACAACGGCAGCTCATCTCATCCAGACAGTTACTTATCACGCCACCGACAAAACCAAGATTGAAAGCCGAACGTTGGCGACAATCAGAGGAAACGCATGCGCAAAGCGCAGTACTCTCACGTGGACCAATGGAAAGCTGCGGATTCCGCCAGTGCGGGTCGAATCATTGCAAGATTATCGACATCGCATATTCTGTCCAGGTGTGCTTCTAGTCCCGGCAAACCTTTCAGGACTTTTTATCCATATTTTTACCTCCGCAGTTCGAGGCGTGGCCTCGGGCGTGCTCATTGATGTTGAAAGAAGTGGAATGCATTACGATCGGTACCATTCCGCTTCGAAATTTGCCGATGTATCGAAAGCAACCGCAGCTTGACGGGAGACCTGCTCCATCTGCACCTCTAGTCGACAGCGAACACGGTAATCTGACAGAACGTCTCAGTGCCTACACTTACAGCATGGTGTAGAGTAGTAGCTAGTGCTTTCCAACCTTATTCAGTTCGTGACCCACTTTTAATGCAAGTTTCATGGTGCAATCCTCCACGAGATGTTACCGAATGAATGAGAACTTAATTCAACGTACAGCTAGTCGTTTAAGTAACGAGTTAAACTAAATCACAATTAAATTGTGCGACAATCCGAGAATATAGGAGTGTATCGAGCAGATTACTTGTGATAGATGATTAGAAACAAGAAAGTGCGTATGCAAGCAGAAATGAGTGTAACACAAAGGGGTTCCGATGTTTCGAATATTGCTTGCTAATTATAATCGGGCTGGATTGTATTTTCCAATCAACCTTCGCAAAGCCCATTTCGCGCTCCAATCAAAATGACTGTCGCGAAAAGCTGGTTCATAAATTACTTCGAGCACGGGAACGTGGCTCACGGTACTTATGGGAGCAAAACAAGTAATTTAGATGGGAACGTGAATTTGCCTGTCTAACCGTAAGAAGATAATGCAGTTGGCAAATTGTATAGAAAACTGTAACATTTAGAAAATTCTTCGATTGGGAAGCGCTGCTGTATACTGTATACACAACCAAATTGCACGGCTCAGCGCATTTGGGTTACGCCATTCCTTTATCTGATCAAAAGCAATTTAAGGCAATAAGGCAGTTTGACTTGTTGAATGCTAAATGTAATAAAACTGGTACCAATCGAAAGCTACCGCGGTACTGATCACGAAACTATAAATTTTATTCTGCACGTGGCACTGGAATCCCCCAAAATCAGCCTCGAATTTTGCATTGTGACGGAATTTGACATTTTACGCAATAATCTTGTTTGCCTCAAGACATACCAGGAATATTCCTGGTTATAGTTTACCTTGTAACTTCACAATCAATTTTGTGGCAATTCATTAAAAAAACATATAGCTTATTTCGAATATCACCGCGCGGACTCAAAATCATCTCCCGGGCCCCAATTTCGTACAATGTGTTGCATCCATATAAAAATAATTTTTCCGGGCAAGTAAAATCTTATCTCGTCTTAAGAGTTGCATATCTTACATGATACGGAATGCTTCTTGCGTTAGCGTCGACAACTTCAGCCTCGCTGAAAGCTGCAATCGTGAAAGTGCGAAAGCAGTTTTGTCACTCTACCAGAGATGCGACGGTTTCAACACATATCGTGTCGGATCGCTACAAGTTATTGGAGATCACTGGTTCAGTCGGTGATATCAGATGTACTTTGGCATTTGATATATACTTTGAAATATAGCGTGTGCATCTGGGTTGGTATGTATGTGATCGAAAATAACTCCAAATGTTGGAGGTTGGCGACGCCTGGTCAACGTCATTGTAGGACACTATGGTAACAACATTTTTCAATTTCAAGCTATTTTACAAAGAATTATGTAATGATAACCAGAGATACCATCGTAAATTTCTACTCAATTACTACATTACAATTAGCACACCAATACTGTTTAAAATGAAGTACAATTCTCAAGTAGTATCGTCGCGACTCATTAATGACATTGACAGGTGACAGCGTGGTTGTTGGGGACAATCCGTCAGTTGTTATGAGAATTTTTTTACTAAACAAGATGCGAATCTATTTAAGCACTACTTTTGACGTGACCAGAATGGCAAGATCTATAAAGTGAAAAGTAAGTGTATAGTTTGCCCTCAACATTTGGCAAGCAGATGTATGGATGTAGTCTCAAAACATGACCGCTTGAGTACGTACATAGCGCAAGCAGTCAAAACATCCTTCAGTTAATCTCACAGCAAGCAGGCTATAGTTTCAGCCTATATACTTCTTTACTGACCACAGCATTGATATGTTCACTAAATTCCATTGATGACTTTTGTAACAAAACGTGTCGACCAAATCACGTATTGGTTTGACAGTATACATGACTGTAACCTACTCGTACTGTCATAAGATGTAAACTGTATTTTCTTGCAGGCCCGCCACCTCCCAGCTATATGGCAGCCGTAGGACAGGCATTCAACATTAAAGATGAGGATGATACCGATCGTACAATGGGAGACTCGACGTACATCCCTCAGTATACTTATTATGATTGCAACCAGCCTGCCTCAACCTAGCCTACAATAAATAGAAAAGACAGCGGTGACATTTTGGAACTTCATAGACTTACATCAAATGGTTGAGTTTTGTCACGTTAACTATCAATAGAGCACAAGAGATGTATAATGTATATTTGGTGATACTCAAATTTTGCTTTTACGTATCTTCCAAAGCAAGGGTTCTTATACTTTTTGATCGCGGACCCCTTCAAGTTTAGTGGGCGATTGTGCACACCCCGAAAATTTCGGTAGACGTGGGTTAAAAAATGGCATCATTTTGCCCTAATTGCGATTTAGGCTATATTGATTCCTAAAAAGCTATCTGGTGACTAAAAATGACATCATCACACCCAACCCATCATCTCCCATGCCTAAAATAATCTAACTAATGACTGGAATCGTCGCCAAAGGATAATCTGGTTTGGTAGTTTCTTGATGATGTATTTCATCATTGTGCTTTTGGTCCCCAGTTTAAGAAAGGGATTATCTCGTACCTGCCGTAATTAGAGCGTTATTCAATCCACGAACATGTCATAGAAATTTGTTGTCAAGTTAGTTTTCATTATGAAATTTCATTCACAGTATTGATTTCCCGGGGCTAATCCCACTTATACGTGCGCACAGCGAAACAAGGGACAATCTTCGCTATGAAAATTTATGGTTTTGGGCTATTCCGATTTATACCTGGTTCAGCTCCTCAGAGGAAGAACTGTGTGGTGGACCGCTAGTCTTTATAACGCAAGGTCCCCAACTATCGGGTATCTGCATGAAGGAAATGTAATCTTTTAGTAAGAATAAGCTCGCCACGTGACCGACATACCATTTTACCATATCACAACAATTACTTTAACTACACTATCTCTTTTAGTGTTTTGCATGCTTTGTAACCAATGTTACGCTGAACAGAAGTTCTAACTAGATATCCCTGCCCTTTTCTTATCACTAAAACTTTACATGCCCGTTTTCTTATTGGCTTAAACTTTACAAGCATTGTTACGCATTTTTGTGTATAAAAACCCACATTTTCACTCTTATCTCGCCTTGAAATTCCTTTACGCAACTCCGACGTACCCATCTCTGAAAATACATCCGCATTAAGTGAATCTGTTCGGTTAAAAAGTCACAAACGACAATATAGAAAGTCGCCATCAGCTAATTATTGCTCCAGGCACGATGAGCCATCAGTCACACCATGCATTAACCAACTACGCCAGATAGAGAGAATCTAGAAACAATACCGGTACTTTAAAACGGGGCGATTTGCGGTCTGTATTGTTCCCGTTTTAGAGATAAAAATGCTCCAAATCAATGAAAAAAACTGTTCCCGTCTTGAATGAATTTTTGGTTGAGTATTTATGCACTTTTGCTGCTGAATTGAACGTATTATCAGTCGCAAGCACGCGATATTTTCTTTATTTCTAAATACAACAAAACTGCGATACAATGAAAAGATAGGAAGGTGTCGAAACGACTTGAAGTAGTCTTTGAAATCAGACACCCACCTATGGCTAGGCCATGTATAGAAGAGGCATGTACACTTAATGAAAAGTAAAGCAGATAATATAAAAGGCAAGCGACAAAATGAGCTGAGATGTGGCGGAAGGCGAGATCGATATGTTAGGTCGTGGTTCGGTAATCTTTAAGGCTGACTAGTATTCATTTAGAAGAAATTGCTTACATTTCGACTGGAATACGGACATCGGACATGCTCGACGACTGTCGGATTGCCGGCGAGATGCTGTTCCACAATTGGGGTCCGGCAATGCGTTTTGTTGTATTCCGTCCTGATCATATGGTAGCCTAGTTGTTCTTCGTTGACGTGCGTGTGCATGCCGTAGCCTACTTGTGCGCTTTTGACTCCGAGGTGAAGCATTCGTTGATATTTGAGGGACAGTGACCACAATAGAGCTGATACATAAACTTGGCAATTTCTAGTTTCCTCATGTCTTCTATGTTCAGAACACCAAATCTTTTGAGAAGCGACTTTTCAGTTGCACATCCAGGCCCCCGTGGGGCTTTGGCAATGATACGGATGATCCGATGTTGTAGTTTTAGCGGTGGGTTCAGTGGTGGCTTTTGGGGTGGGCGAGGTGGGCGGTCGCCCGGGGCCCCCCTGGTCGAAGGGCCCCCCTATTTGGATTTTGCGATTTTTTTCAAGGAGAATGACAAATAAACATGGAAATCCGTGCACCAAGTAAGAATATGATTCCGTACAGATGTGTCAATCATCATGAAAGATGCCACTCCTGGGTTTTTCCACCCAGATCTGGGTTTTTCGAGGATCACCTGGGTTTCTGGGTTTTTGTGCCTGAGACTGCCAAGGCACCCTATCCCCTGTGTGCCTTGGC
>ATSW01010527.1:0-16043 GCA_000444245.1 Botryllus schlosseri
ATATATATAAGGGTTAATTTCAGGGCTATGTTTCTGGTTAGGGTAAGTTTTTGGGTCATACAGTAACATGCTGAAGTGACGCATGCTGATGTGTTCCATGCTGAACTGTCGTTTTCCATTGTGTCGCATGCTCATATGTCGGGCAACCAGTTTAATGCTAGGAGATTAGTAGTAACATAGTGTCATGACCCTTGGTCACAGGATTTCTGATGTACTCATGGACATGGCCCGTGTACACATGTTTCGTTGATGCACGTCTTTTGTACGCACTACAAAGGTGACTGATCATGATCTGTGATTACTGATCACAGTGATCAGTGAACATGTGGACTCATGGCCCGTCTCCGCCTCCCGTACAATACTGAGATTCAGCATTCGTGCAAATAAAACATGATTATATTTTTTATTTGTTGTTGTTTTTAGCCATGACGCCACGAATATTTCACTGTGACGTCACAGTGAACCGGCATTGTTATATGGCTCATTAACTATTGAAAGTATAAGCCTAATACGGCTTTTTTGACGAAAAGGGTTTCCGAACCCAAAGAATATCTTTGACCAGGACTTTACAGGACATTTGTATGTTCGGTTGGGCTATGGACATTAGTTTGTGATATTACTGAGGTTTTGTTAGTATATGTTAATGATATCAAAATCGCATTGGCGCTCGAATGTAACGTATTTATATTCGAATGAAGTCCCTTTATGAAGTAGGCCCAGCGTAGCATGCCAGCGCAGTGCTTGGGAATGTTTCTACGAATTCTGACCTTATCTAGATCACTTCTGTCTTATCTCACTTTCAATGATTGCCGTGGAATGCTCGGGCAGTATTATGTTGAATTGAGTAACAAGTAATAAAGGCATGGCTAATTAGCAAGGCATTAGATTTCGTTTGCACAGAAGAGGCTTTTAGGCAACAAAACAGGTGTCTAAGGGTGTTTCTCATTTTCCTTATCTTTTATGTGGCGGATTACATATCAGTTTACTGAAATTATTACTGCGCCAGGGACCATAATTTAAAGCCGTAAAAGAGAATCGCTTTTAAACCACGTATTCGAGACTGATTCTACGGTTTTATTTTCATGTCGTACCATTCTTGTGGCTTTCTTCATCTCTACAAATAGTACAAAACATCCATGAACTATAAAGCATACACCGTATAGACGTGCAATGCATTCGTTGAGATGAATAATGAGGCTTAGCAAACCATCCTTGCCGCGTCATGTATATATCGACTCAGTAATCGACTTTGACTTGACAATAGACCACACGTTATCATGATATCAAAACCAACTTGTAAGTTCCGACAATTGTTGTGTACTCTGCACCTTAAGTCGCACTTTAATTGGATGTTGGAAAACGAAATATACTCACGTCATGCATATTCCATATTATATATTCAAACTGCTCAATATATGCCCGTAGTTATCCATCATCCAACTTCGTAGCGCAGTGGTTCTCAACCTCTTCATAGTAGTGAAAAATTCCGCGCCCCCTTATCATCATATCACAAAATCCCCCCGGGATGCTAGCAATCCCAACAGGTTGTTTGATGGCATGGAAGGTTATAACTGTTGATGAGAGAATTCAAAAATATGAAATTCGGTCTCACGCTTGAATTGGAGATAAATCGCGCGCAGCGCGAAAAATTTTTTCAGTTGACCGCTTCTTTGCGCCCTCCTTCAGATGCTTTCACGAACGCCCCAAGGGGGTTGAGAACCACTGGTTGAAAACCACTGGCCTAGCGGGCTATTGTTTCGCAGTCGACCAAAAGAGAGAAGTAAAGTGACACCTAAACTAAAGATAACTTACAATGTGACTGTTTTCGATTGGCGTCGTATGTTGCGTGTTTATTAATATTTTCATATGGTTCATTGATTTCCGAATTAAACAATACGCGCTGTGACCTTCGTTCGGCGTCGCTACCGAGCGCCATTAGACATTCCAAAACCCAGGCAAATAAATAATACATCCTGCGTAAATCATCACATTCCCTGTCTAAATCCTATGATGCTGCCGCGTGCCTCACCCTGACGTTAATAGTATTGTTGTGATTTTTCTATTATTGTACAACGAAGCGCCAGTATACGATCGAGTTTCGAAAACGAATTTCGAGTGTTTCACGGAAAGTATTCACTACCCGCAAGATATTGAATATGCGGTAGGGCTTATTCGGCCACAACCTCCAAGTTATTTATTGCAAAGAATTTGTGGAGTTCACAAAAATAATTTGATGGTATAGTAGACAATTTCCCGACTAACATACTTATCGTGGCTTACGAATAACACTCCACACCGAAATCCTACAATCTGACGCTTGAAAAGTAAATTCAAATTTATTGACAATAGAACAATGAAGTATCCATTCCAGAATGTGCGGTATTCTGGTTTTCGATACATTTTTCTCCCACAAACGGTTTGCAGTAATCCTGGAGAAATATTTTAGGAAACCTGTTAGAACATTGCTGCAGGCTGATATATTTGAATTCATTTTCTGCGTCCATTCAGGAAGTGGGTGTAAACCAGGGGTGGCCAACCTTTTCGGCCAAAGGGCCACATGAGATTTACGAATCATTACGCTGGCCACTTGAATGTTGACGGTAACGGTGAAACAAAAACTTGTATTACTACGCATCAAAATCGCTAATAAGTATGACATGAAAACTCAGCATGCATCCAAGCCGTAGCCGCGCGAGGCGCTAAATTTTTTCAAAGGTAATGAATGAAGTTAGTCAAAAATAATGTTACTTGCATGTATTGCGGGTGGCCTCTGTATATCGCTAGGCTAATTTGGGAAGGACAGGATTAATTGGCCCTGAGATATATCAATATCGAAGATTTCGGTGAATACGCGTGTATCATTTTGTAAAAAGGTTTCATCTATGACGATGTTTCTGCGAGTACATGTTGGACGACACGTTCTCTCATAAGTGCGAATATGGTTAGACCCGATTCTGCAAATTTGGTGTATTTTTGATGTTTGATTTTCAGGAGGGGGCACCAATACTAAAAGAAAGAAATCAAATAAATTTGCCACAAAACATTATACTTTGTGGTCATATAGGAAGATCTACGAAAAATGCGGCTGGCCCTTGGCTATATACACCAATGCGTCGGAACCGATATTTTAGTCATCAATGTTCCGCATTTCGTGGTCGGGTTAATCGAATTTTCGGTTGGCCTTGCAAGTTCACAATAACTTTCCTGGGTGATTTATTTTTTGTGATATTATAACTAAGTTTGAGAATTGCCTCGCTAGCCACTCAAAACCTTCTCGCAGTTGGCCCGCGGGCCACGAGTTGGCCGCCCCCGGGTGTGAAAGAAAGCACGGACAGGAATCGAATATCAATTTGATTTGCTATATGCTCTGTTATTCGTAGATTGGTCTGAGCAAAATCGAGCACCTCACTGATACGATTCTGGATCTATTATTAATAGCGTTTGAGTCCAGTTGAATATTCGGGCACGTTATTGAAAACATCAACTCGATGAATTTTATCTTTGTCTTTTTGTATATCTAATATCTAACGTCAACTATAAAATCTAGCCTAAATCATGCGGTCTGCAAATTTATTTTGGCGAGTCCCATAAGACCGCTATATCCTCGCGATCCAAGCAGTTTGGAAAAAATACGATGCAATTAAAAATCATTATTAGGACCGCTAACAGTAGTTATGTTCTTGCATAGAATGGTGCGAAACTTAGCATATAAAACAGCAGATAGATTGATGTTTAAATTAGTATGTAATTAATCAATGCTCAAGTGCTCGACTTCGACTATAGGCAGCAGAGTGCCGAGATGCAGTGAGTAATCGGTATTACGATATCGAATTGTTCCGCTAAGCACGTTTGTTTTAGACAATCTCGATTTTCCTATAGGTGGTTGGTTTTTGAGAGGAGGTTAATGCCTTATTAGCAATAAAGAATTTTATGTATTCTGAATATGTGCGAGAGGATAGTAGCCACTGTGTAACAATGCAATGACAATTTAAGGTTTTCAAAGATGCACTTATCAGATGCTTCTATTCACGATTTTACGGTAAATTCAAAATATTATGAGACCCAGACCCCCTAATTCGGGCCTCAATCTATTATCTACATACCCTTGAACAAAGATTACTCGATCCGCCTCCCTATTCGCGGCACCTTTTTACTTTTATGGTCTGTTTTCCTAGTGTAGCCTCTCAATGAATATCAGACGGTATTGGAGTAGCCTGCATTAAACGTCTGCATGATCGTTGCTGATTATTTCACCGGAAGTTTAAACACCATAGCTCGAATATTAAGAGAGCATGTAATGACTGATTTGTAATTGCACCGCTGGCGGCTTGTAAACAGCCATTCCTGGAATTGCTATCTGACCTTCGTAGTGTCCTCAAAAACATAAAGCAACCAGTTGTTATCAAAAGAGGTTTCGTTTCTTTGCTCAAAATTTTGAATGAGATGATTGTTGGATTAGTTTCATTTGGATGGATTGACTCTATAGAAACTTTTCAAAGTTCAGCAGGTCACACAAGAACTCTAGAATTCAGCATCGCACAAAAGCGCTCTGCCTCGCTGTCAACTTGCAGATGTATCTGCGTTGTGAATTATCCGGTAAGACCGATCGGACTGCAGTACCCAGAGAGGAATAGATAGCCTACTAGTGAATATGGGTATATATCTGTTAAGCTTTAACCCCCTCTGCTTTAAATGCATTGAAACGATCAGAATGTTCGCGTTCGCTTGTAAATGAGTTATCAATTTTTCAAATAAGCAAATGGATCGATCATAAATACTTTTGTTCAGTCTGTTAACAAGTTTGGAAAACTGTTAGAAAATATTGTGAAGTGAAGTTTCTTCGGCTAATTGAAATACTCACGTTGGAAGCATCGTATAGTATCGACCATGCAGGGCGTTTGTGCAAATTTATCTATTCGCATCCAAATGAGTAGTCATCTTGAACAGAGGATTGCGGGTTACAAATCGCCATCATCATAACAATTGCAAAACCTGCAATTGACTGGCCAACTGAAAAAAAGACTGTATATGTTGGGGAAAGGGTGGTGCGCAAAATGACAGACCATTCCAGACTATGTGACTTCCAATTTCATTTGTAAATATTGGGATTGCAGTTGTAACAATATCACTAAAATTGGTTTTGCCAAGCGGCATCCCAAAGCTTATATCCTACGGCGATAAATCTCTATAAAATTCTACAATCGATATATAGCTAACTAGTCATAAAACCTTGTATTTTGCCGAGAGCATGTGTATAGTTCAGATTGTCTCGACTATATATAAAAGTAGTTTTATTACAACAGAACATGAAGAGTCTAAAACTGACCGCGCGTATCAAGTAAAACCGAATTTGAACCCCGTATATGGCCCTCGTGCACCTGCATAAACTGATAAAAGTCGCCGTTTATGATCAAACACAAGTGTTTATCTCCACAGTCGGACTTGTTACGAAAGTAGGTTAAATATGCTTAGCCAAGAATAGTCAATATCCACGGTAGATCGCGTTATTTGCGTGCACTGATGACCTTGGGATGAACCGTGTTTGATTCATATATCTCCTGTCAAAAGGTGGCCGACATTGACAGTTTTTTTAGGCATCCGGGTAACTGATGATTGAATTTATGGTCGTGAATATATTCAATTAAACAACATTTATTCCAGGAACTGATTACACTGTTATATGCTGCAAGTAATGTCACGTGCGTCGATCGGAACATTTAGTAATAATCCATTTGAAATATTTCAACGCTGACATTGCGTAAAAGCCCGATGAGTTTCATATCCAATCCAACTGCAACGCAGCAAGGAATCTCTCAAGTCGAGAATGCGAGGCGTCAGAAAAGCACTTGAAAGTAGTTCGGGCATTTCAATCTCAAGAGAAATCGAGCAATCTTACCAAAATCTATAATGCTCGACGAGCTCATGTATTCGGCTGCAAACTGTTTATCGTCACCTTTACCACCATTTCTCAATCACAGTGCATTAATGAGATCAGTCGCGAAATTCACCCCCTGAGTTTAATTTGCAATTATACGTTAGGAAAAGTATCTCTGGATAGC
This sequence comes from Botryllus schlosseri, assembly GCA_000444245.1. Classification (NCBI taxonomy): domain Eukaryota; kingdom Metazoa; phylum Chordata; class Ascidiacea; order Stolidobranchia; family Styelidae; genus Botryllus; species Botryllus schlosseri. The sequence continues at coordinate 6,060 of ATSW01010527.1, forward strand.
AGCATAACCTAATATTTTATGGGCAGTATTGCTTATTCGAATGCATGTCTTTTGCACGGGATTTGACTGCACGAGCTAGGCTGTATAGGCCACTTACATCTACACAAAATTATGTAGAATCCGCCGTCATTTTCAAGCCATTAGTGCGTGTGCGCAAGACCTTGGATATGAACATCTGATAACCCTGTCTCCCGAAGCAACTTATATTGCGGGGTGTGTGTTTACATCGGAAATTGTAGATTTTACGCAACCATCTCTATTGCGTTATAGGAAGTGGAGGTGCACGTTTGAATGTGTATTCGCCCATTGAGTAGGTGCCTTTAGTAGTACAGCGATCGCTTAAAAATTTGACCTGGGTATATATGTTGGTTGCTCGGCAAACACATTTAAACTCTGCTTGACTCGCCATCGTTGGCATAGTATTGGTGACTTTGTTGCGGGCCATAATGAATAACCAAACCATACATCGCTTGCCATCGTGATGATAAAACAGATCATCGCGTCAAAATATATCAGTAAGGAAACCAATATCCTGGATTTCAGAGGGAGGTTTTACAATAGCTGATCGCATTACTTTTGCCCAGCGTGGGGCATCTTCAAGGGAATTTATGAGTCTTTATGGTCTTAAGGCAATCAGGTTTCTATTAGGTAGATATCAAATTCTTTTATAAGCGTATACGGTGCTTGGAATTACGGCTGCGAGCTCGATATAATTTCTTGTCGGCGTCGTTTCATGTCGCGCTGTTTGATTTCACGTCATGACCCGTGAACTCTGTTTGAACCGCGAGTGGCCCTAACCCGGTATGTTAAGAACGACAGCTAGCACGCGCTCGATCGACCCACTCAACTTTCGAGGGGTGATCGAAAAACCGCAGATCTGTGACCGCGAACAGCGATGTAACCTGGCGCTTCCGCGTGGAAACACTTTCCGTCCGCGATTAGCTTCAACTTTTTGCTCCATAAAATATCCTCGTAAAAATAATATATCATACGCGGAAAGTTCGAAAGGTTATTTCGCTTTTGAATCACGGAGGTTCACTGGAGCAAATAAATACCGATTACGAAGGGATTTTTTGGAAGAAAACATCAGTGTTTATCATTCGTTTTATTTCGAAATATAAAGATCGCGCATACGGCGACGGGGAAATTTGTTTATTTCGCGGTAGGCACGGTGTCGTGATTCACCTGAAAATGTGCTTGAAATAATCGAAAAATAGTAGCGAAAACACGGCTTGTATCGATAAGTATAGTCGGCATGATCGATGTAAGTAGAATTATCAGATAGTTCCTTATGACTCTCAATGAGTTTAAGTGAATGAATGTCTGCCACGAGGCTATAGGGTCATGCATAAACAGGTTTAAGACGATTTCTAAGATTGTATAATAGATATACATATTTACAGAGCGGCGCGATTATTGGTGATCCGTCAGTACCTTTCTATGGAAAGTCGGGAACAGTTGACTACATCGCATCCAGTGTTACCATATCCCTTTGTTCATCCCATTTTCTTCTATCGTCGCATTATGCTGGGAATGATTACATTTGCTCCGTGTGCCTTCGTCTTGCTTTCGTTGACAGTAATCCGGTGTTGACCCCAACGTAGCCGTCATTTTTTTCTTATATCAGCAATAGACCGCAGAAGGTCAATACGTTTCGTTGGATTTTCAATGCGATTAACTCGCGTATGTCTATATTTCATTTACGCGTGAGAGAATGCAACATTTATCGAAAAGCAATGGATTTACTTTCGTCAGCGAACTTTTCAACTCCCGTATGAAGAGTTTGCGACCTCCCGAGTTTTGTTAATCGTATATTGTCGCTTGATTATTTCTCTCGCCTAAAGGCGTGCGCGCTAAGTGAGAGCGACGCTAAGAAAAACTGAAAGGCTTTCTCCTGAGCTGTTTCTGTATGCAAGATAACTGTGATAGTCCGAACCGAGTACAGCAAAGAAAGACGGACACTCAAATATATAAGACCCCTGCACCAAAATACGGGCCACAGTCGATTAATGCCTGACTCGGCGTACAAGGGGCAAGACATATTGGATGGATCATATGACATGTCTAGTTTTAGCATACTGATATCTATGGATTTTTCTTTCCAGCACTTTATCAGATATATCATATGCAGTAACGGTATAGGTCATTCTACTCCTTCAACGATTATAATCATAATTAATATTGAACAACTACAATGGCGTTTCTCGGCCTGCTCGGGGAACTCACACACATCTTGACTTCGTACTTTGGCACTGCCGCGTTTCTATATTTCGTGGCTCGGTACTTGTGGAGAAAGAATATCCTCAAATCAGCGGAAGATTCCACGTCACCTTTATCTAATACTTTGCCGTTGCCGCCGGGAGACTTTGGAATCCCGTTCTTAGGAGAAACACTATCGTGGGCCTTTGAGGTAAAGTCGTGATTCTATACGCTAAAGAACCTACTAATTACGCTCAAAGGGGAAATGAGATGGTCTTGTACCTCGTAATTCCAACGATGCCTTCGTTTTCAGGGAAAGAACTTCAATTCTACGCGACGAAAGAAATACGGCACGATATTTAGCACGTATTTTCTTGGTAACGCAATGGTGAAAGTGACCGGGGCGGAGAATGTAAAACAGGTGAGTTTTACTGCTGATATACGTAACAATTTTAACCCTGATCGCCTTGCAAAATGAATGACATATCTTCGAATTTGTTTCAGATATTACAAGGCGAGAACGACAAGGTCACGGCCGTTTGGCCTACAACCGTGCGTCGGATAATTGGGGAGCACGCCATCAGCCACTGCGCCGAAGATAAACATAAATATTTGCGGAAATTAGCGTTGAAGGGTTTCTCTCAATCTTCCCTAAATGCGTATATCCCGCACCTGCGCAATACTATCTCAAAAAAGGTTAGATGCGGAATTTTCGAATTGCTGTAGGATATTTATGTTTCGCTTATAACCTAAACTGCTAAGCAGGGATTTATGGATAATTATTGTTATTGGAAAAGGTTGGCCGAAACGCGAAAGGCTACCTCGTAATTATCTGTGAACTATCTGTAACCTATTTAATTATTGTCCGTGGCGCTTAAGGCCGGAAACGGCGATAGGCGCCATAGGCATATTCATTATTAGTATTAATAATAACAATAGCGATGAATAACGTTATTGTCGTAGGATTTATAATATGTTGTCTATCCAATCCCTCATTAAAGCGAAAATATTTATTGTATATCTTTTTAAGGTCAAAGAGTGGGCAAGTTCTACCGGTCCTCAACCAATCTACAAAGACTTGCAGCGCATGACTTTTGAAGCTTCCGCTAAAGCAATGGTCGGATACCATTTTAAATCCTCGAAAGACCTGGAGTACTATTTCAATGTGTTTGACGACATGATCCAAAATCTTTTCAGTCTACCCTACGATCTGCCGTTCACGGGATTTCGAAAGGTAAGAGATTTGGTCCCTAATAGTGGGTAAATGATTTGTACGCAGGAATGTAACGTCGATATAATTGAAATTCGCCCAATTCGACGCTTCCATATTTACAGCATGCGGCATTGCTATACTTTTATCGTAGATAAAGAGCCATTTATTTCGAAACTCATGAAAATGTATTATATCAGGGAATGAAGGAAAGTCAAATCCTGCGAGATCTAATTGACCCGCATCTTCGGGCGACTTTAAAGAATACTCTTCACGACCCAGAGGGACAAATAGCGGAAGACGCACTGCACCACGTCATCGTTGGGGATGTACTAGCATCGAGAAAGTAAGACTTCTACCTTTTCTTGTTTAGAAAATTGCATTAGAAATCGAACACCGGTATGAAAGGATTTTGTCAAGCCTTTAACAAATATATTTCCATCCCAATGCTCATTTTGGATAAGATTATTATCAATATGCTGCATTGCACTGATTTGTTGCACCCGACTTCACCCTTCGACTCTCTATTAACATAATTCACCATGTTCCGAGCTGTTGTGAAAGTCACACCCTGTAAATAATTGATGAAATTTCGGTCTGCAGGAGAGAATCAAAGGACTCGGGGATAGAGTCGGACAGAAGCTGTAACGAAGACGAAGAACGAAGAATGACCTTGGAGCAATTGAAGCAAATCTCCATAGAGTTGATGTTCGCCGGTTACGCCACCACAACCAGCTCCATATCGTCTGTGATCATACAGCTCGCCAAACACCCAGAAATTCGGGAGAAGATTGAACGCGAATTGAGCGAATCTGGGTTTTTGGAAGCCAGCATATCCGAAGGATCGTTTGAAGAAATTCAAAAACTGACATACCTGGAACAAGTCGTAAAAGAAACGCTTCGTGTGATGCCGCCGATTTTGGGCGGATATCGTAAAGCGTTAAAAACCTTTCAAATCGGGGTCAGTATATTATTCCGTATCATAATCCGATAGATTGCTGACGAAATCTCTAATCGCAGGAATATAGAATTCCCAAAGGATGGACGATTGTGTACAACATTCGCGACACGCACGAATTTGAATTTCACGACGATGTGGATTTCAACCCGGATCGGTTTTCGCGGGAAGCCTGGTCAGAAAATAGAGGAAACCGATTTCGGTAAGATTCCGAATGTATGAAAAAGCTCCAACTTCTCAGATGGCCGGCGGTACTAGAGTATAGATAGTGGTATGGATACATTCAAGCATAGCAGCAGTCATTTATAGGTATTACTTCTGGTGGGTGGTGCATTTCCTATCGCTGTCCCTCGTATACCACAAGCGTTTACTATTCAATTCGGTACAAGATTTACAAGCTCACTATTACATTTCCAGTTGCTTGCTTGCATTATTCAACTGGAGTGATTGAATCTCATGCAGTTTGTTAATTCATTTTTATTCTTTTTAGGTGGCTGCCTTTCGGCGGGGGACCTCGTGTCTGCGTTGGCAAAGAGTACGCGAAACTAGCAATCAAACTCTCAGTGATTGAGCTCATTAAAAACTGTAAATCATGGGCATTCGAAAACGATCAAGCGCCGCCTATGTTTGCTGTACCCACGCTGCACCCAACCAATGGACTGCCTATGGTTTTCGAAGCTCGATGATGTCACAGCAGAACTTACTGCTTGTGTCAAATCCGAGGTAGAGTGCTGTACCTCAAAGCGTCGCGATGGCGTAATCCCTACAGGTAGCGCAGCACGCATAAACACCGAAAGAGCGTGGACGGAACGAAAACACTCCATAAGCTATCGAAGGCTACCCGTAATCACAAATGAAACATCCGTCACATGTTGACCTGGGCGCTGTAACGGGATAGAGTTATTTTCGAGTGGAAAGTAACGGCTATATAATGGATTGCCCGAGTCCAGGGAAATATTGACTAACTGATACCTCAACGTCATAAAAACATGTTTGGCGCGGTACATCTGAATGAATAACGTTCAATGTCTCGCGTCAACAGTGTGTCGACTTACATTTTTATTAAATTCTTCAGATTGAAAATGTTACCTAATCCAACAAGCAGACTTTATAACCCACTTTTTAAAGGTTGAATGAAATGAATATATACTGCTTCGCAGATCTTACTGACAAAGCAATTACTTTTAAGGTGTCAAAATCAGTGTTTATTATAATGTTCAAATACAATTTTACTTCACTTCTCAAGTGTATTTCATTCGGTTTTCTCTATTGGCAGAAGAGTTATCATTAAAATAGAGCATGTATTCTGCGTTGGAGCGTTATTATTAGCGATACCTTCTATCTGGTGATCAAAACGGATTGTTGAGGTTTTGGGCTCATCAACGAGAAGACTTGTGGTTTACATATGAGCTTGGTAAATGCAGTATTATTATCTACATAACGTTCGTGATGAGATTTTGCTACGAACCACTATTATGCTATCGCGCAACGTTATCGAGGTATTGGCTGGTGTAGGTGTAATTATGACACGGGATGAGCAATATTCGTCCCGCCGTGACGGTAATGTACCATTAAAACACTGGATATGTGTCGAAGTTCCGCGAGTACGAAGAAATAACATTGAAACTCCAAGCGCCAAAATCTCACCGACAAAGCTGACTGAATCTTCTGTACATGTATGATACTAGGTCGAATTCGCCATCTTTGTCCAATGTTTACATTATGCTATTATGTCGTTATGAATCAGTATATCACGCTTACAAAGAAAATTGAAAGTTCAAGAGCGAATATCTCTGAGAGGTGAGTCCTGAAAGATCAACGTATAGATCAGTTGCCTTCCCAGTCATATTTTGTACATTTTTATTATGGTATGGGCCTACTTATGTTATTCTCGCCGAATACGGTGCACTATATTTATCTAATGCCGACCTGCAGAGTAGAGTGTAGACACCAATCTGAATAGTTACTGCGAAGCGGCAATGCATACGCGTATGCAGCATGGCACGCGTCAACAGTAGCAATTTGATTGTCGACGCATATTTGCAACACCACGTAAGTCTGAAATCACAAAGGACGTCATTGAGTGTGATGGAACATAAGCCCGCAATTATAGACGCCTCTGTTTTCCCGTCCTGGTGGGCATCGCAATTGACAAAGCAATTACCAATGCAGCCGTTCAAGTATTTATTTGGAGGATAAACTCAGATGCTCGTGACCAGCCTGTCGTCGTTACTGGAGAAATGCTCACAATGAGCGCCTAGCTTCTGCGTTATCTGATTTTTCCGATATTTTTCGGTCAATATGAACTCTGCGTGGCATTTGGACGGTTGACGAAATCGCGAAGTGTCAATAAACTGTAAAATTTTCTACTACAATACATGTACATTGTACATTTGTGCGTTTATGATACGAATTCTGAGGCTAGAAACAGTGCCGACAACAGAAAACAACTTTCATCAATCAAACACCTGCCATACTGGATATCTTGACGATGCAGAATATACTATCCATTGCTCTCACTTTTATTGCCTGTTAATTGTTGAATGAAATGTATTACCAAGACCTCACGTCGGTAACCAATTTCTAACTGTTTAGTAACATGTTCATGATGATATTGAATATATCGGCAGACTACCAGTACTGCGAAGGCGAAGACATACCTCGGCATAAACCGCCATCGATCGGCACCAAACTCATTGGTATTGCTCGACCCTTTTCACCTCATTGATCTATGTATAATATATACAATTATACACTCATACTGATGCATCCACTCCACACGGATGCACTGCACGCTACACGTGAAAGATACCTAGCTTCTAAGGTTATTTTCTTTATTACCTCATTTAGTTCATTCTTTCGTTTATATGTATTTTTATCAGTTTCAAGCAACACAAAATTGCACTGTAATGAAAAGATACTGAGACCTTTTTTCTGGTTTTGGTGTTGAAGAATTGTGAGCATACGTTTGGGTAAATTTTATCCAATTGATCTGTATGGCGTTTTCGTTATTTATCAAAATCACAAGGCCAAGTAATCCTAATTCGGTTAATCGTGACGGTAACTATTCTCAGAATGAAGGTGCCCTTTCAGTGTGACTCAAATCTAATGACAGACTCGCAATATTATAGGACTCACAATCTTATAGGACTGACCACGGCATTTGAATTCGTGAAATTGGGTTTCTTGCGACACCCTCCGGCAGGTACATTTTGATTGGCCCGCTGCTTGCGTCGTAAAACATACACTCCTGTCATTACCATCCTGCCTGGGGCATCGCGGGAAGAGCTTAACTTATAACGTGATTATTACTTCAATGATGAATATAGTTATGACCAAGCTAAGTCAACAGACATGAAGAATCACGTTTGCTAAGATATGGGAGCTGTATGGTGATGGTCTGGTCCTTTACCTATCCCATGCCCATCAGTGCGGGCCATGGATGGATTGGATATTCGCCGGAGCCTCAGTGGATGGCAAAAAGTGAGGAAGGCCGCACTTTAATTGTACGCATACAGAAAACAGATATTGTTAGTGAAACGTACTGTATAAATACCAGTGTTGGGTTGACTCGAGTCATGACTTGACTCGAGTCAGACTCGAGTCACTTTTTCGTATGACTTGACTTGACTCGAGTCACTTCGCTAAAATGACTTGACTTGACTTGACTCGGCGTATCAGAAATGTGGATTGACTCGTGACTCGGAGCAAAATTCACGAGTCAATTTCAAGTCATCAAGTAATCGGCGTCGATAAAAATCAATGTATCTTGCATGGTCGGATTTTTAGCGAAATGCTGGTGTAACCCGTGATAGCGACCAATCATTCCATAATCGTGCGTTTTACTGAGCCTCCATTGTTCTCTTACAAATAAATTGACCGCAAACGAAATGATCGAAACTTACAGTTTACGTTGTCGTAAACTAGTATAGTAACGTAATTTAATGGAAAAATGTCTATTTCTGTTCTCTGTTTTTACCTTAACAAAACATATTGCTTGATTGAAATTGAATTCGAATATACTTTATATCGTCCTCAACCACTGGCGCAGGCTCGAATTGTATCATATCAATTTGTAAATGGGCAATGTGTTGCATGTTATTATTCATTTCTTTATTGTCTATTTTTGCTGGTACCTATAAACTGAGGCTGTAGGTATATGTGAGCGATGCAGCGCCTTTTTGCCTGCATATTTAACTCAATATTCGTTCATTGGTTCAGAATTAATGGCCACTCAATCTGTATATCAGACAGCTAGTAAAACGCAATGACGTAATCATTCCTAATACTTCAAGTAGGCAACTTGACTTGAATTGTGACTTGACTCGTGACTTTACTTGACTTGACTCGACTTGACTCGAGTCACCTCCAAAAATCGATTGACTTGACTTGACTCGAGTCAAAATGTGCAATGACTCGAAATGACTCGTGACTCGAAGGTAGTGACTTGATCCCAACACTGATAAATACTCCGTAGTAGTGACGAACTGGACAGTGGCTCATGGGATAAAGGGGGTCCGTGGAGCTTCGTTTACCATCCCGCGAGCTCTCAGAACCAACATTTTTAGGACCTGACGAAGTTCCGTTTCAGTTCTGCGTAGTGATTGGGTGCCGTAAACTATTTTCCCCTTTCAAATGGTGCCGCGAGGTCAAAATGGTTGAGAACCACTGATATTATTACATATCTACTGGTGCACAAAATGAACTGTGAATCAACAACAATGCCGAAAGAACAAAACCTATAACACTTAATTGATGCTTGTCTTTTTTATTCTCTGTTTTACTATTCATTCAGTATGCATTGCATGCCCCTTCTCTACTTCGCCTAGGCCAAGGTGGGTGTCTGATTTCAAAGACTACTCCAAGTCGTTTCGACACCGTCCTATCTTTTCATTGTATAGCTGAATATGTGCTGGTATAACAGCTATGAACATTAATTTACTGAAATGTACCATGTTATGGCTTTAGTTATTATTGCCTAGGGTTACCATATTTTGGAATTGGAGGACACTTTTACCAAAAAGTTCGCTGACCGAAAGTGAAAACACCAGAATTGTATATATTTACTGGAAATATGGTTGTGTTGACTAATAAAAAGGTAATCACTTCAACTCGACTTCCGACATTAGCCACTATTTATGTAAATTTGCTGTTGTTGACTAAAAAAACCTACCTTGAGGCCTTATGGCTTTTTCACTTTTGTCACCCCGCTTGAAAACAGCTGTATTGGAGCACAATATACCCACAAACAACCAAAACTTTCTAAATAAAAATAATTTGTCAATGCCGCCAGCCTACTGTATTGATTTATATTCAAATATCAAGGCTTGACAGAGCATATCCAGTTCGGTTCGGATTATTAGCAATTTTTATCAGTTCAATACACCACAAAAATTGCGATACAATGAAAAGATAGGAAGGTGTCGAAACGACTGGGAGTAGTCTTTGGAATCAGACACCCACATTCGCCTAGGGGGCTAGGCGATGTAAAGAGGAGGCATGCGCACTGAATGAAAGTAAAGAAAATGTTTGAGAAAAGCAAGCGACAAAAAATGGGGTGGCATGTCACGGAAGGCGAGATCGATAGGTCAGGTCATGTTTCAGTAATCTTGGGGGC
>ATSW01010528.1:0-11240 GCA_000444245.1 Botryllus schlosseri
GTGATCGTGTGCTGCGGTATCTGAATACAAATGCTCGCAGGGATATATAGGAGTCGCCAGACCGTGTAATTGATGTTGGAAAAGCATTAAATTTCTCTTCGCATGCAAACCAAAACAGCTCAATAATTAGTTGTCTTTTCTTTTGCAGGGTGCGTCTTACCTTAAGAGTTGCGATTCATCGCCAGTGTGAAGAGTGACAACCATTCACGAGGGTCTCAATACAACTTAAATGACAAAACGAAAGTGAAGTCAAATTTCCTAAGCTGAGCTATCCCTGACAACACCTGCATTAGGCAAGTCAAAACTCTAGTTTTGTTTTAAAACTCTGGACAACTTCAGAATTAACAGTAATTAGTAGTTTGTAAATGGCGGTTTGAAGCTTTATAATATGTGAACAGCTGGTAACACAGTTTAATCCAATAGTTATGCATCAACAAGCGAACAACAGACCATGTAAAAAGGCTCATATCTGCTTGGATTCTTCACAGTATGACTATTCAATTCACAATTAAATTCGTTCCGCAACCAGTGAGATTATACGAGCAGCAATCAAGTAGGAATGTAGGAATGTATCTTTGCATCGTAACCTGTAACTAGGGCTGCGTACACCAATTCAACCTGTAGTGAGAGTTGACAGTTTCGAGTAATGAAAATATATGATCAACAAACTAACAAAGTTTATCTCAACAATTAATATAGTTTCTCTCACTGCCCTAATTCAGCACCCAAAATATGTCCAGCAAGCTTCACAAATATTCATGGAAGTAACATATCTCTGATCTACGCAGTGTTGCAACATCATATAATCAAATAGTCACAGTCATGAAATGCAAAATTATTTTTCACAAGGTATGACTCGCAACTTTTTTTATGGCTGCAAAAAAGTACGAATTTTTCAAGATATTAACACTACCGGTATCGTCAACGAGTGTTGCACAAATGATCAATTTTTCACAGTCCAGCTTGTAACCCATCCTACCTGTCTGTCAATAAGCTCGTTCATAACGTCTTCCACAGTGATTGTGACGGCTTTTAAAAATTCTCTTTCCGTTTCAACAAGCTCCGAGACAACGCGCAGTCGCTTCTCCTGCCTTTTCTGTCGTATTGAGCCCGGGGAGTGTGGCACAGGGGGGAGCGGAGGTGCCTGCAGCCTGCAAAATTAAATCAACTGTTAATGCAAATACTGATAGTTACATCAATTGAGAGTTGTGTGGCATAATGTAATTCCCATCAGTTTGTGTATATTTCAGGCTGTTACAGATACTTGACAGGCCGAAGTAGCTCAACTGTAGCCCAACTGCAGGCGATGTAGCGTTAACCGATTCCAGTTGCATATATTCCAGTTGTATAAAAAGTGAAGTAGGCTACTTTCAGACTTTGCTCAGAGTTGATTTCTCTACTTTCAGTTTCAGGATACCAGCATTTCTACTACCGTGATATTCTTCAAGAAAAAAATTGATCGGTACAGAAAGTTTTAGACAGAAGAGAGCAATTTTGAGGTAAATTTTGACTGAGAACTATTACGTATTCAAGTGAAAGTAATCTAAATCAGTGGTGCTCAACCTTTTTGACCTCGCAGACTGGTAAAACTTCAAAACAAATGCGGCGGACCGGCGAACCTTCAAAAACCAAAATTCACCCTAAAATTTAATTACAGCAAATGCATTCAACTCATATGTAATGTCGGAATCTTCTTTTAATGCCTTTTTATACATGATTTTTATATGCCTTTCTATTGAAGTTTCTGCAAGGCGAAGCTGGCCAAGATTTATAATTTATAATTACATCTTCAGGCATGCCCGTCGTTAGTGATTATTTGTCGCAAATTTCATGTCTTGGTATGTCTTGACGTGGCAATGGCTGACACCAAAATGCCTATTTTCCATTAGTGGGAGGTATACCCATAGCAAAATCCAGATATCTAATGTTAAATCGTGCCATGCGCGAAGAAAATTTTTAAAAAGTTGAATAACTCTCCAAATAAATACCCCATAATTTATGTTGATTCATGCAATCATTTTGACCACCTCTTCGGTTCGGCATGCGGCATGTAACATATGGTTACCAACGAGAAGGGTTTATCTAGCCTCCTCCTCGCTATCAGATCCGCGTTAGCGGAGTCTTAAAGAAGCCTGCAAGAGGGCCGTGCTAAAAGTCGGCAGATGCGGAATCATAAATAATATCGGCCTGGTGTAAATGACCATTGTAGCCGAAAAACATCATGAACACCACAAACAATCAACGGGAAAGCGGGTATCCAATCAGCAATTCGTCTTTTACATCGAAAACACAACGATTATGGTCGTAGCTTGCATCGAGGCAATTGTTTGCTGATTTTAATGACAAATCAGGCTAGAGAGCTGCATTTCCTTCCGCAAAGCGTTTCGAGGAAATAATAAATTCCAAGTCTCAGGCATACAAAATAATAACGCACTGCCCGATTTCACTCTCCAATCAAAATGACTGTCACGAAACCCTGGCTCACGAATAGTTGTGAGCACAGGGACGTGGCTTTTGAGGCACAATATAATTTAAAGGCGAATGTGTCTTTGCTTGTCTAATCTTGAGAAGATTAGTGTTTGGAACATTTGGAAATGTAATAGGAAAGTTTAAAATTTGGAAATTCTTCACGGTCCACCGGTTGGGAAGCACTGGTCTAAATCATAATCACTTAAGTAGGCGGACCACATGCAGGAGCATTATGATAATATACTCACTCATCAGAGACTGTTTCGGCAATCGTCGGCCGTGCCTGGGAATATTGTTCCACGCTTTCATAAATGTGATCTTGCTGGTCATCTGAAATAATAAAGTATTCGAAGTCTCCATAGTTTGATTATGTCTGCATCTCCACAAGTTAAACAAGTCCTTTGTCCATTAAATCTCAAAGTAAAACTGTATCTTGTATCAACACGAGACTGTTTACACTGTGACCAGTTTGACCTGACATAACTAAATTAGGTGCCTGTAAATAGATATGGCGTGCCAGCTCAAGAGTGCTGCTCAAACACATTAAATTGTGAGGATTGAGTAGGAGTTGGAAAGGTGGCAAGTTTCCCTATGATTTACAGGTTTGGCTCTAGCCATCACCAACACTGCCACATTGAAACATCCTATACTGTTAACCGGCTGGCATCGTAGGGCTAGGGTTTTTCCGAAAAATTTTGCTTCACTTTTCAAAACTGTAAAACACGACCTCAATGGGATGCGAAACCAACAAGTAATATATCGTTGGATTCAGAATTTCAATGCCTAACAAACTAAGCCACGAAGCTAGACGAGAGCAGGTCGACCGATCGTGTATATAGCCTAATCAAGAAGATGAGATAACCTTGTTGTAAATATGTACAATGTAGATGTTTTGGTTTCTTCCTTATGGAGTCCACAAAGTATAAGGGCGAATTAATACGTGCTATTCACTGCGACAGAGATAACATCTTTTGAACAAACCATGAGTGACCACTTTTGCTCGACTTATTCAATCAATACTATCAAAACACTGTAGAGCGTAACACTGTAGAGCGTTTCACTCGTGCGTCAGCTGGTCAGCATTATATAAAAATCAATGCATACTCTGTGACATTACACAGGATTTAAAGGAAATAACAAAAAATTGGATAAGAGCTTTTCATTTTCACGACTAGCTATGTGAAATCGTACCTCCGTCCGAATCATGCGTGCTATCCCACGAACTATCGTCAGAATAACGGGCAATCTCATCCGCTGGCATGTATGCATTCTCATATATCGGATTAGACTCTAATTCTTTGTCTTGTACATAGCAACAGTCGTCTGCCGGGGTGATTTCAACACGTGGGATAGGCCTACACACACTGATTCTATCCGGGTGCTCTTGCGGTTGTTCGCCGGTGTCGACACATTCTGGAGTTTGTTGGATGAACATTTGTGTGTCATACAAGGGATTATCGAGGTTGATGGTTTTGGGTTTTGGTTTACGCGTCCAAAACCTTTTTTCCGGTTCGCCCACCATACCGTACACTTCCGCGTCTAACATTGCTGCGTGTGGAGACTGTGGTCCGCTGTCGGCTAGAATGCCTCCCCCACCATAGTGGCCTTCCTCGTCCATCAGAGCAAAGCAAACTCTAATATTTTACTAATGTGTTGAATTGAGTTAACTGTCTTCAAATGAAAATACACAGTCATGCTATACTACCTTCCAATCTTGGATTTACCAAATAATTTTAAATCACTCAACCGTACTTCCACTTATAGTAGCTGTGACCCTTACTGGAAACCAATCTCAAGTAAGTAGATAATCACCGATAGCGTTACTTCTACTCCGTTAAAACCAGTTATTAAAGACTTTTAGCACCAATCAGGTAAACCCACATTGATTTGTAACATTGTAACATTGTGTGACTGGAAAACTTGTGCATAACATAGAGAATCAGTCATTTAGAATGTCCTCACTTCATGACACAGAAATGAATAGTTCAGGTGGAACTATATAACTATAGAACCAGATATTCACTGACACATTATAAATAGGCAACATCGCCATACCATCCAGTTCATTCAATGCAAGCTTTGTGAACCACTGAACGACCACAATTTCAGCGTTTATCACTTCACAAGTCCCTGCTACTACTACAGTCACATCTGGCTAATTATGAACTGCGACTGATCGCTGCATGCCACAAATTAAACATGCAGCATATTACCTCCAGCACACTCACAGAACACGGCTCATAGGCAAACATACTGCATTCTGAGTACGTGCTAGCGACGCTAAATCAACATTCCAACCATGGTGGGAAATACAAGAAGAGCTCTCAAGCTGGTGGCATAATGCCCCTTTCAAATGCAGCCTGCGAAATGATACATCTCTGCCATGCCGTAAAATTACAATCAAGACTCTACCAACAAAAGACACTGAAGTAATTACGTTTTTACGGTCGCCGACAGAAGACAAGACATTCGTTTCAGAGTTATAAAGTCGCGCGTGTGTATGTAATTAAGAATATATATCGATCAGTAAAACAACAGGCGTTGCGTCACATTACTGTATCAGGCATGAGGTACGTGCGAATGTCGGCATAACACCCGCATACCATGCATGCATCAACGCTACGCCAACCCAAGAATAAATACCTATTCACGTTTACCACCTTTCACCCAGTAAAATCGCACTATCTTACAGAGCTAGGACCAACAATACCGTTCGCTCACACTAGGCTACTGAATGTTATTTTCATCGCGCGGACAATTCAAGCTAGTGCGGCATTGTACGTCTGCACGAACGTAAAACACATCTAGGTTAACGCCCGAGGCTTTGTTATTATACTTCGACGCGCCGGTACGTAGCAATCTGCCTCGCAATAGTCAGAATATTTCCAGGCAAGCAGAATGGTCAGTATTCTGCTATCACAATTCGACAGGAAGTGATATAAGTTAGCGAGAGCGCCTCATAAAAATCAATTTCGGCAAACCACGGCTTCACAGTAGGCGTTTAGATTACAATTTACAAAGAACTTCTCTAGTAACAAGGCCTGCCGATCCATTGAATAACATTGCTAGATACAAAAGAGGCTCCAGAATAAACGTAGCGTTGTCTCAACACCGCGAATATGCACAATTGCTCAGCTCATACAGGCTCGATTATATCCGCTTTCAAAGGTTACCAGAAGAGGGCAACTCCGTGCAATCTAACCGTGACCTACTGTCGGTGTCTATAATACGCAGTAAAAGAGACTAATTACCACCATAAAACCTACGGACAGTGATGAGAAAAGAGGGACATAATATCAGCATTCATTAACAGCATCAGGACACACACGATCAGTCGATCATGTTCCCGTAGGATTTAAACATGGATTTTTGCGCGTCGCATTAAACTCATAACTCACGAAAGATATGACGAGAAAACGGACAAATACAGTGGCCGAAAGTGATACAAATCTTACCATAACTTAACGGCTGATTGGAGTTACCTAAAGAGAATCCAGATTTTAAAACAACTCCCAACGCAAATTAACTCGAATTTTTCGTCCGCTTCTAACCAAGCTAGTTGTTTTAGCAGCGTTCCCGATCATTCTCAAGCACCGCAATTTCCCTACGTTCTTGACGGTCTACAACACGAACCATTTTGAAACCTATTACCTTCATGCTAAATATTAAATCTAACGGATTCTTTTCGACGAAATTAGATCGCAAAAGCTCGGGGACACTGCTGTTAGACTAGCTGCCTCTGGAATGCATAGCAAAAATCATAAAGCGTATTGCGCCGAATTGCTCACGCTCAAGACAGCTGTCTTTAAAATGCCATGGCATAAATGATTACTTAACCCTTCGTCGACAAAAACAGATTATACCTTTGACACGGCCGCTGTCAATCGTGTGCGAACTCAATCAAACACTACGCGAGTAAACATAGCCCACCTCAAACCAGCGATCTGAACAAGATACCTCGGGCATTTGATCGATGCCCGATCGCCGAAGCGTACCAGATCTATTTCGGCGACGCGATCGTAACATATTATTAGCGCCGTCATCCGTTAATAGCCAGGGCGCGTGACCGTTTCACTATCTGTTTCGGTTGCAAATCAACGTGAAGTGCGTTAAATTAGTCAGCCCCGAGGGCAGACACGTGATGCATCACAAGTCCTGACGTAGCGGTGTGGGTAAACAACACCCGCCCGACGGAGAAACGGCTTGTGCGCAGCAGATTTGGACAACTATATAGTAACTTTAACCCAACTAGTTCTAATTCTTGTGATCTTATTTGACTAATTTAATACAACGAAATGCCGGAAATCTAATTCTAATCCAATTTGCGAAATGTTTCTATGCTCTAATTTTATTCAATGTAATTTCTGGCTTGCCGAAAAATGCTACAGGAGAGCTGTATAGTGCGAAACGAGCCAAGTTTGGTGTACAGACGCTTGCCATTCCCGTGTTTATGAAAATGAACCATGTATGATTTAATATGAACTGAAATTAAATGTAATTCGTAATTTAACTAAATTTCTAGGTCTTTGTAATTCAGTATTTATAATCCTGATTTAATTGAAGAAAAACTGTGTACCTATCAGTTCAATTCTAATAAGCTTGACTGAGAATTTTCTAGTTGTCAAACTTTTGCGCGCAGACGTAAACTCGCGGAGATGGAGTGCGGTTACAGTCCGCTGCGACCCAAAACTGTATTTGCTTTTACTCTGCCCGAAATCGCCAAACCGACGTCTGATACTGCATCTCGATTATATTTCCTACACAGGAGTCCGCGAAGATGATATTACCCAATATAAACTTTACCGGCGATTTTGCCAGATGCCAGTTTCAATTTGACGTTCGCCCGTGTTCGCTGTCCGATGCCATCTCGTAATTACTTATTTTAC
Source organism: Botryllus schlosseri (assembly GCA_000444245.1). Lineage (NCBI taxonomy): Eukaryota > Metazoa > Chordata > Ascidiacea > Stolidobranchia > Styelidae > Botryllus > Botryllus schlosseri. The sequence goes on from ATSW01010528.1 coordinate 7,356, forward strand.
AGAAGCTCAATCGACCAACAGTCTTTCAATAAAGACGATGGCCCAACGAATAGGCCAATTCGGCAGAATAAGCTCCGAATGCTTAAAATATGACGGCTATCTGACGGAGACAAAACGTGACTCGTATATCTAATCGTACTAAAAAACATAACTCCCAAATACTAACGAAATCACATTCCACGCACTACCACGTAAGCAATTACGATACAATAACAAAATACCACCGGATTACTCCCGAAATCTCAAACGATAAACCCGGTAATACTAATAATCGCACATCATAAAGAATATCTGCTCCAAACCAATACTGCTGCACCACAGGATTGTCGGCGTTACGGTTACAAACGCGATATCAGATTCTGAGATAGCTATCTATCTACGATTGACCAAGACCATAAACCCATACGATATCTGGACAAGCCGTCGATGAAACTACCAAAGTAGGAAATGATACGCTCTAACGGGGTAATAAATACGTGTATCAGCTCCACGAAAATGGACTTAACCCGACTGTTTCGTGGTGCAGGCGGAATCAAGTGAAATTGGCCGGGGCCATGGCTCTTTGATCCGCAATTACGCGTCGGCAGTACCGAGAAAATTAAAAGGCTCTTCAGTTCCAATGCGACAACACAAACTTGAAGTGAACTGTACACTGTACACTTGCGAAACGAGCCAAGCTTGGTGTACGTATGTACGCACAATCATACAGATACATTTGTCACTCTCATGCTTACAAGAACACACTGAGACTTGGTGTAAACTGAAGTTGATGTTTGTTGCATTTCTTTCTAGTTCAGAATGTAATTCAATTTTCGAGATTTTGTGTATTCTATCATTCCAATTCTAATCTAATTTGAAAAATACTGTACACGCCGATAATCCTAATTGTACTAACTTGGAAAAAAGTTATCCAGGGCCTACGATATCGATTTCTCCGCCCCGATTATTAGAAATTTCATGCCTGTGACCTGATAATCTGTGACACAATTGTTGATGTACAATGTTCTTTCCAATTCTCTACTAGTTGCTGAAGATTACCCCTGACGAGTGTCAGCCGATAATATCCACGTCCATTTCAATACAAACACACTATTCATCTGTATATTGAAGTTCTTCAAAGCTTATCTATAGAATAGTTAAACGCTACCAAAATTTTGATCCGAGCACAAAGCCACATACAGATGTCGGCATATCAACCGCGTACTAGCCCGGCTCTCTAGCTCCCACCGCAGGAAGACAACGAAAAGGCCCATTCGTACTTACCTAAGAGATTCTGAAATTCCGTCTGCAATCTTCGCAAGTTGGCCTTGACGAATTCCATATTCTCCGATATCTCTCGCCTCTCTCTGCCGTCCAGCGTGCTTTGATAGAGACTTGTTAGATCGCTCTTCATGCGGCTGTACTCCTCAATGTCTGACCGTATCTGAGCGGGAATGTAAGTCCAGGGATGAACAAGGTAGCCATTGCCACTGTCGGTACTGGAGTACAAGATGGAGAGATATGCCTGGTTTTGCACAAACAACTGAAAATTGTGACGTGGTAGAAGCAGTCCAAAATCGTAACTACTCAGTAAGTAGGCAAAATCAATTCAAATGCTCCAAAGTAAAAGCACTACGTTACTGACAGCCTCTGAATGCCATTTGTAATGTTGAAAACAGAAACCGCCTATATTTTTTCCTTGGCCTATATCAAATAATCAAATGAGGCATGAGATGACATTTTATTTCAAGGCACCAGAAATATAGGCTACCGTATCTATATTTCTATAAGAGGTAGCGACCTACAAAAATAACATACTAATTTATCACCTATAGGAGGATGCTATTCCATTTGGTACTTCAAAAGAAAGTAATAAAGAAGTAGGTTAGTGAGACCTGTTCAAAATGCTTTTAACTACTATATACTATATATATAACCTAAAACCTATAATAGTGTCTAGATCAGATTAGTTTCCAGTATTTGGAGAATGACCCTAATATAGGGTAGTGCATGGATTCACCACAGTGATTTAATGGAATTGCACAAATATAATAAGTCTGTTGATACACAACTAAGTTCTTCTGAATTCTCTACTAGTTGCTGACGATTGCCGGTACCCCTGACGGTGTCAGACGAAAATATTCAGGTTTATTTCAACATGAACATATTATTCAAGTGTACATTTAGTTCTGTACCTCTGTACCTATAACACCAAAATCGTAAGCATTTCACAAATTTTCTAACAAACATTTTGTTGAATTGAATAGATAGTTGAGCATCTAAGCCTAACCTTAATACTAACCCCAAAACTAGCCCCCAACCCTGTCCCTAACTTGAACCTTTCTTAAAATAAATACATGACTCAAAAGCTGCATGCATTCGTGTGGCTTCCAATGAATTATCAACAATTCAATAACTCTCATGCAAGACACTTGTGGAAAGGCGAACATCCCCAACGTGCTGTCTACTACCTGTGAAGTCACACCACGCCACGAAAATACCAAGATACATTTTCACATGATAGTTACTACACGCTCCGCCAATGCTATATCACAGCAAAGGCATTGTCCCACAGATTAGGGTGTGTCTATCATATCAATACAAACAAAGCATCATAACGAGAAGAGTACCATACTGTTCAGTAACAATGTAGAGGTTCAGGCAAGTCTGAAAATAATTTTGTTGCTTTCTCAGTATGTACAGTAATTTCCAGATTGAAAATTCCATCTGCCAGCTACAGTCTAACTTAATTCGACTGCACTTAATCCATACAGGAGGCAGACATGCATCAGATTACTACCACTACTTATGATTCAAGATTCTATACTAACATCAAATCAGATTAAATCCCTAACATATGGTAAGGTGACTGGATGCTAAAGAAACACGCATCCCAATGTTGACTCAAGCAATAGGTCGTGTTTATCTCTTGATGATTGTATGTATCAATCAAAGCTGAACCACTTATGGAACAGTTCGCTTATCAAGGAGATATTTTTTCTTTAGTTTACACCAGGGCTTTGGAGCCGGAGCCCCGGAGCCGTGCATTTTCACCGGAGCTTGAGCCAGAGCCGGAGCTCTACATAAAGTTTAGCCGGAGCCGGAGCTCGTTATTTGAGGAGTAGCTCCGGCTCCGACATATTTCATAAGATGCTATTATATATGCAACAACCACATCTGCTGATTTATCATAATTGAAAACCAGGCCTGAATTTTAATGCTATGCACACTTGCACAGCAATGGCAAGGAGTAAATTGCGTTCTAGTGCAACTATGATGTTGTCGACAATTGACAAGTATTCAGTATGAAGTCACAAGCCGGCACGGCGGCACCTATATGTCTTTGTTGCTACATCGGATGTTACTGACGGCTGACGGACTCTAGATTACTATAGGTAACTAACCTATTAGTAGATTCGTAATCTATATAGACCAGGAATGGCCAACCTTTTCTGCTAAAGGGGCATATGCAATTGACGAATGAGTGCGCGGTCCACTAGCCACGCCAAGCGGGTAAAATTTTTTAAGTTTATAAATAAACTAGGTGAGTATTGCGGGTCTATTGTATACCGCCCGCTAGGCTCAGTTTACAAGGACACGACTATTCGGCGTCTGGACACATCGATATCGAAGGTCTCCGATAATATGTGACACTCATTTTGTGCCTACATTTCACCGTCGACGATTTTTATGCGAGCTCAAACACGAAAAGACTTTCTTCCGTAATTGCGAATACAGTTAGACTCAATCGGGTAAATTAGGTGTTTTTTTTCATTTTCAGAAGGGGGTAGGCTACCAAGCAAGAAATCGTGTGACAATTAAACACGCGAAGCGCGAAGAAAAATTTCGCTACTATTTTAGTTTATTGTAATGTACGACGATTTACTGAAAATGTGACTGGACCCT
>ATSW01010531.1:0-10818 GCA_000444245.1 Botryllus schlosseri
GGTAACTAAACAGTTGGTAAAATAACAAGTAAACAGTACAAACGGTACGACACTAATAATGGTACGAGAATGAAGAAAAGTGCACATACGTGGCTTCATTGTTGCAAAGTGCGAAAGGATATGACTAAAATATTTCATACGGAATTCAAATAAACCTTCGTTTTTTACGGTACATGGCACAGCCTTGCAAAATGGATGACAACTGATACCTTCACCACTGTCCCTTTCACAGCAACAAACTGACCGTAGCTTCTGGCTTTGAGCTCCTTTAACGTCATCAACGAATCTAGGTTGTGGATTCTGGCACTGAAACAGAGGTGGTCAGTGTTTGCAGTTTTTCAGAGCATGCTCAATATACCGGTATTTCAGTTCCCACTTCCACTTGAAATAGCTTTGACATGTATTGGAAATTGCTACTTCTACCTGTGATTGAGTTGAAATTCACAGCGTTACTTCTACTTCTACTTGAATAGCAATGCTTACTACTCTGAACAAATCTGCTTGCGTGACAACATTTGCTCACATCAAAATAGCTCATATGGCATTGTTCTGTATGTGTTGATTGACCAATTGACCATGTTCTGATTATATTGGTGAGTCAGTATTTGCGAGCTAGAGATAGATTTGTGCATTGACTGGCAACTTGTGCCCAAAATCTTATTATCTAAGCTTACATGATAACTGGTACATCAGGTTGGTCCTTTTCCTCAAATGCCATCTTCCGCAAAGTTTCCATTGCCGCCTGGTGGGTTGCAAGACCTGCGATATACACCAAAAGTCAGCTAGTACACTGGCATTTATAGCTTGAAATGAGATGTGGTATTTAGAGGTGACAAAGATAAAGTGTAGGACCATTTGCACGTTTGGTCAAATGGATTACGTCATTCCAACTCCTCCCTTCCTTTCAAGGTTTCTAGGGCTAGAGATCAGTTGAAGGATAGATTTAGATTGTTTAATGAACGTAATCGCATGGACAATGCCAACAGTATTACAACCACAGAACATTACTTCATATTAAAACGCTTCATGAACAGTAGAAACCATTATGCATGGGTGATAGGGATGCAATATTCTGAAATTGAAAGCAGTGGGTTATGATAAAAGGAGAATCAATATTTTACTGCTCCGTTTGTGCTGCAGGAGTATGCTCAAAAGAACTCACTGATTAGAAATGTTTGCATAAGTTGAGCAAAAGCGGTCACTCATGTCTTATTCGAAATATACTATCTCTGTTGCAGTGAACAGCACGTAGTTATCCGCACAAGGTATATGTAGTGCACTCTATAAGGAAGTAACCAAAACATGTACAATTTTACAACAAGGTTTCCTCGTCTTCTCTATTATACACACGCGCAGTTGAACTGCTCTCGTCTTGCTTCGTGGCGTAGTTGGTTACGCGTAGACATTCTGCATCCAAATATATATTACTTGTTGGTTTCGCATCCCATTAAGGTCATGTTTTGAAAAAGTGTCGCAAATTTTTACATAAAAACCCACCGGTGCCAATCGGTCAAATACCACCACAGATAACCAACAGATAAAGTTAGTTAGAATTAGTCAAAGTCTTGATACAAACCGATGCAACTTAAGATGCGGTCAGGACTATTTAGTAGTCTTTCTTCAAAGTCTGTCAAGTTGTTCTTGATAATTCTATGAGAAGCAATGTCCTTATAGTCGATGCTTATACTTTGATTTTTCAGGATTGCGTCTTCATCACAGGCTGCCAAATACTCCGCCATATATGCTTCCAATATCTAGGCAGTAGACAGACTTCTGAATGTGTCTACACGCTACAAGGAATTACAATGTTCATTTTAAGGAGTTTGAGTTACATATTGCTTTCAAGATGCAATTTTTCTGCTAATTTTATTCTTCGTAGAGCAGCAGCAATCAAACATTGTGATGTCCTTATTCTGTTAATGATCATAAAATAATCAGAAGACGATGCCACTAGATAGTTTACCAAAATTAATTTTCTTACTACGGCTCAAAGAGGCACCAGCACGCTGCAAACTTCACTAGCATACCTGCACCGTCTGCACAGTCCGTGACCCAGGAACATATTCTTCTGTTGGAAAATAGAATTTCCAGGCTTTGTACGGGCAATGTGGATCCGGTCGAACATTGACTCTCGGCGGGGCCTCCTGCACGATTTGCGGTTCGTTTCTACCTTTGAATCTAAAGTGCAAACCGTATGGTATGATCATCTGTTTCATTGCAAAAACCGTGAATGTTGTTTAATCGTTGCAGATCCTGCACTCGGAGGTTGTCAGGAGTAGAGTAGGTTTTTTGTTCTACTTCAAGTGGCTTAGTTGTTAGACTATTTCCCATTCTTATTCAACACTCGACGATTTGGACAGCAAGTTTTGTCAATTGAGTCATGTTCAACTGTTGATATCAAAACGACTTGCATTCAAAATATACTAATTTTTCTCACTCTTAACATGTTCATTTAAACAGAATAAGCCCTATTTTTCAAGTAACTGTACTGATAGACGAGATACTAACTTTACTATTCATCAAAGTTACATTGAAATCCCAATCTTGCGCTGTCTGACACAGCACAAATATATACATACAATAGCTAGTAATTTCTGCTGTTTATACCCTTCTAGCATTTAATATACTAAACCAGTTGTTCCCAACCTTTTTCGACTCATCGCCCCCTTATCAAGCTCGATACAAATTTCGCCCCCATACTTACGGATTCGAAAAACAGGACATATAAACGGGATATTTATTCACCAAACTCTGAACACTGGAAAATTGACTAAAAAAGGTCATTTATCCAAGTAGGCTAGGTGCTCGGAAAACTGGTTTTTGCGTCTACTTTCCTTTCAGTTGACCTTTTTTTAGTCAACTTCCACGTCATATGCAAAATAAGCTGTCTTCCCATGCATCTTTTGGTTGTGTTAATTAATATATATCTCTGAAGTCTGAACGTTGTAAAATTTCAGGCCCCTTGTTTCTCAAAATCGCCCACGTTGGAAACCAAAAGATCATTATGTATAAGACATAATATTGAAACATGCCATGAGGGCAGTAATGGACAAAATCGAGACTGCAAAACTTACAGTTCTAGGTATCTTCCACAAATAATGCAAGTCTACATGGAAGTACCGCGTCTGACATGTGATCATTGAAGTAATTCACATCTAGGCCGTGCAGGGAATTTGAATACTTCAGTGTGCTTTTTTACCAGGTATTGATTGCACAGGTCATACCAGTGAGGCTTTGAATTGAACTGTTATAAAATGTTGCCACCACACTCACCACATCTGCATAGCAGTGGTTCTCAACCACCGGTCCTGCCAGTCCGACAGGTATATTAAAATTTTATATCTCAATTCCAAAATGCAAGAAGTTTAGTGCTTGTCCATTTATTAGAGAAATGAACATTGAATTTTAAATTTATTAACGTCATTCTTGCATGGTGTCGCAATCAAGAGTTCAGTCTACTTTAGGTGTTTGTTACAATGGCAAAGGGGTGATAAGAAACAGTTAAAAAGTAGCCTGCATCTCTTTTCGGAGAAGATATATGTCAAGGCTACATATACTTTTAAACAAACTTCAGTTTGGCTAAGTTGCATTTCTTTCAAAGGACAACAAGCAATCCCAATTAAATTAGTGGTCTTTAACATTGCAGAGACTTTAATAAAACCACATACCGGTACATGTATTTAGTACCAATAGATATCAATAAATGGAATTTTCAATATCATATTCTAGTTGTGGTAACGATATTTACGGTGCATTTTATTTTAGTTTTACCGGTCCACGAGGTCAAAAAAGTTGTGAACCGCTGGTCTAAAACACAGTTCTAACTGACCTATTTGTATAGCTACCAGATTTCTTCCTCTTCCATTTTTCTCGATCTTGATCACGCTTCTCCATATTCTAAGCACTGATTAAATCTCTTACGGCAATTACTGTCAAACTAGCCTGCATATCGCATAACAAAATCACGATTCCGAGATTCACATTTGCATTTCACAACATGAGATTAGCAAAGTCATCGCTAAACACTGGATTTCAATACATAGAAATGAAGAGGTATGTAACGCAAATCTAGCCGCATGGTTCACGTCGATGCAAGGCAGAACAGAATAGAACAACATTCAGTGAAGATTGTGATAGGGCCTTCAATGTACCATACTTCTCGTGGTATGAAACATCAATGATTATGCAAGTTACTACGAGTAATGAAACTTTATCATATTTTTTCCTATTTTTGGCATCACCCATGGCAGGGCTGAATCTAACTGGGCATGGTTGTGTAAATAGCTGTAATATAGCTGTAACACCACAACGACATGTGAAGTAACCAATCTTAGTATCGACTGACAGAGAGCATGCAATCCATACTGCATTTGGTTAAATTCCTGAACCAATCTGAAGATTGCCGGTAGGGCATAAAAACTTGCATTAAACCACAGGGTAATGGGTCACAATTCCATGAATTCACAAACACATAAACTACACTAGATGTGTCATTAACAATAAATTATCCAACATATAGTGCCAGATTGATATCAAACCTATGCAAAATTTGAATAGTAATATAATGTAACCGAACCTTTTCCATAGAATATCCGATGTCAGAACACTGACAATGCAACCAAGGAACCACAGCCTAAACCATGCATGAATTTAACGATGTCACTAGAATATACTGCAACGAGCCAGGAAGGAACATTCCCTCAGTGGACATCGCAGTTAGAAAATCTAGAATGGTGATTAGTCCGATATAAATTGTCTCATACAAAAAATGACATCGGTGAAAGAATTAGGCGAGTTTAGTGGCGTGTGACTGCGTCGCAGACCTGAGTCCAGGGTCAATGTCATCGTCAGGCGCTACTTTTGACTTGGCTTTACGGACATACTGTGGATTAACCGAAATCTCAGAGTCCATCTCTTGAATCTTTCTGTCCAATTCCATAAAATGACGAATGTCGCGATCGACTTTTTGCAACGCCGCGACATTGTCGTATTTCTCGGGATCGTCGTAGAAACTGACCATACCGTCTTTTTGGTTGACTACCGCAAATATTTCTCCGTCCGCTATCATGCTGCGCAAGTATCTTTCTGCTTCCTGTGGGTCTGCGAGCTGCGCTCTCGACGCTACATCGGACAGAGACAACGTTATGAAAGTCTTTGTCAACATTTGAATGTTATGCTTGTGTAAAGACGCCAGGACTTGTTTCACGAGGCCCAGATTTCCATCTTGAGCGTAAGTCTGACGATTCCAATTGATCACAGATGTTACTTCGGAAGCCAAATGCGTTGAGTATGCATTGATAAGGTCATTGTACTGATTACAAAGTGGTCTTACTCCCCTCATCACAATATGGGAGGTGTATTTTGGCAAAGGAGATACTTTACCATCCTTTATAAGTGCTACAAGGATGTGTTTCTTATACGCTTCGACCATGATCTGGCTGATAGTAGTGGCAGGACAAACTAGCGCTTGTTCAAAGAAAAATAAAGCTCTGTCAAAGTTTTTCAACGCGGCATATATCATCCCTCCATAATAATAATAGCAAAGATAGTGTTTCGCTTCGAACTGCCTGTTCTCTTTCGCAATATCCGTTATTTCGATATCCAAATACTTCAAAGCCGCTTTCAGACATTTCGCGTCCAAGCATAGTTGACATAAGTCGGCATGGATTGACGTTAATTGTGAAGGAGAATCTTGAATTTTGTTGATCGCGTGACTCAGTACCTTTATGCCGCGTATAGCGATTCCTCTTTTGCATAATTCGCTCGTCAGCAAGTGGCAAATCTGGGCGAAATTTCCAGTGGAATACTGAATTTGCTCTTTCTTGCATTGACTTATGAAGACGTCGCATTGCGTGAGTAGCAATTCAAAATCTTCTGTTGAACTGGTGGATGGAAATAGAGAAATTTTTACGCATAAAATGTACATCATTCCCAAGGAATGCTCTTGGATATCCAAAGTTTCCATTATGGTGTCCAGGCTGGACACGTTCTTCGATAGCAGATTCCATGACTTGTTCATAAATTCGCAAAGCTTACTCCATTGTCCTTGTGAGGAAAAGCTTTGTACATTGCTAACGAAGTCTTCGAGGCCTGCTGACATGGTATCAGTTCGTGGCAAGATATTATCACTTACACACTAACAATCTGCAAAGGTAATCATAGTAAGTAAAATTTCATTCACATTCATTTGACACGATGTAACAGCACAATGTACACAGATAATTCTGCACAGCACAATTCCATTGCTACTATTATCAACAAACAAAAATTATATGTATCCCTTTTCAGGGATTTCGAATTTCATAAAGGCAGGCACAAATTAAACTAATTCAATGTCTTGGCTTAACTAGTAATAAAGAGAATCTAAACAATCTAACACTGCACTTTTAACTTGCCAGAATAAAATCCATGCATCAATAAAAGCATAGGCTAATTACATTTTCAGTTACAAACAGTTAGGTATTGCATGAATATATCCATGAATTTCAGGAGAAAAAACATTGCACGGTTAGAAGTAAGTAGACTTTGTGAATTTACAAGCATCCCAGAACCGCAGTCAAAGGATGTTAGTAGAAACAATTATGTAGGCCTATTGATGTTAGGATAATGGTGGTACCTGGAGGCAGCTTGTGCTTAAATAAATAAAGCCTACTACAAATGATAAAGTATGTAGACCAGACAATGTTCATCTTTTCAATTGAAATAAAATAAACATATATCATCTTAGCAAGGCCAATATATCAGAAATGAAAAACAAAGCTTTCTAAAGACTGCAGTCAAGAACGTGTAAGGAGTTGTGTACACACATAAATTAACAGACATAGGCTACACGTTGGTAATAAAAGTTTGATATCAAAGTGTCATGGTGGTAATTTCTGGCTATATATAAAATGATCCCTATATTTCATGAAAATATGCAATGGCAAAGTGGCATTAATAGATATGTTTCAGTGCAACACAACAAATGTTTTTTCAACACTAAAAGTAGAGTATTAAATCTTTGTACTGTTTATCATGTTAGAAAAATACTTCAATCAATAGCGCTTGAATCTTAAATAACATTTTTTTCACAGCTGGGCATTGTTGCTATTACCTATAGTGCCAATGATGAAAATTAAACCCCTTAAGCCTGTTGAGAATTGGTATTCTCAGCGATATTCTTCAGTGGAGCGACATATTCCTCAAAAGTCATCATTCCATCGTTATCAACATCATGCCGCTTTAGGATTTCATCAACTATCCCAGTCAACTGTTCATCCGAAAATGTCCTTTGATCTGAACCTTCCCGCTTTTGGTGGTGGCTCAAAGAGGTAATCAGCTCCGTGCCGTCGAGTTTGTTGTTGTGATCGAAGTCGTGTTGCCTGAAATAATGAAATTGCAGCTCTTCTGTGTTCATTTCTTCGACTTTTTTATTTACTGGACCTCCGTCGAGTTCTTCCTTCAAATGCGCGCGACCGTGCTCCGACTCTGGGTCGATGTCGTGGTAAAACTCGTCTGCGAATGCAGCCATTGTGCAAATCAGCAGGGAAATCGCGAATCTCATACTGGCGTCCATCCAACGAAAACCTTTTCCACTAAAAAATATACAGACCAAACTGCTAACTGCGATATTTCATGAATTATCTCATGCTCAATGATTACGATGCTTTCACTTCGTCGCTCTAGCAATTTTAGCTGATGAGCCGTGAAACTTGGTTTTATCATGTTTTCCAAGTTACATTTTTTGTAAGTTGTTTTTTTTAACGTTTTGGTCGAAAATTTCCGCATATAGTACCACATATGACAGCTAGCATTTTCATTCGCTAGCGATTGTTGACTTACAAACTGCAGATTTCCATTCTGGTATGATATGCCTCAATGCATTCTCATGAAGGCTATGCGTCACCAATGTAACTAACTAGCCTGGGGGTATACTTCTGCAAGACAGCGGTCGGTACAGGTGACGGGTCTGGGTCGATGGTCCCAATGCACGGATATAATGTCTTCGAAATCACCAAACAAAGTTCCGTTTTGGAAAAGGTCATCACCGAAAACTCCTGGCGGGTATGCATTGCGCAGAAATTACAATATTTGCCATATTTACCAATGTCATATACCTTATACCTGCAGGCTTACCACATCGGTGTTTATGCCATTTTACGTGGTATGACATCATATACCGTACCGTTAATAAGTTTGGTAGTACAGAACGTAGACGATGTGTTCCTTATTTTCATTAGGCTTACAATACAACACTAACCACTGCTTAGTATTGCGACGGTGTGTCTAGGGTGTATCACAACAGTGTAATTTCACGCTATAGTAGCACATGACGTAAGCTTCCTATTGCGATTATGTCGAGCATTTATAAACTCGTGCAATAGCAAATTCGAGATGAGACTTCATGCAAACCTACTGCGATACGTTACTAATAAACTGTGTATGAACAATATATGAACAATATTATGAACAATATATCTCGTACGAAGAGTTCACGACTACTACGCAGGACATTCTCTCAGTTAAGTACCAGACAGTTACAGCCTATACGTTGGTATTTTACTTCCGCTTCATTGCATGTCCGCTCCCTCAAAAAGGGACGGTGCGACGGTGTGTCTAGGAATCAGATTGGTCCTTTACCTCTTGTATCGTTGCTAGTAGAAGACGCATGCTCGAATTTGCTATTGCACGAGTTTATAAATGCTCGACATAATCGCAATAGGAAGCTTACGTCATGTGCTACTATAGCGTGAAATTACACTGTTGTGATACACCCTAGACACACCGTCGCAGTATCTATATTTTGTCCGGCATTCAAGCAACTTTTTTGTTTATCATCACAATTTTGATAATAATAGACATAATCGCTGTTTTATATATCCTATTTGACTACTCCAGTTTATGACTTACAGCTTTATAGCTCATGTTTGCTCCATTGGGATTTCAATGATGGCCTATAATATAATTGCTGAGAAGGTGCACATTGCAATTAAGAGAACCCGGTCTATCATTGTATTGATCACTAACTCCTCCCACATGTAAAATAATGCTACGTACATTACGCTACTTAGATCTGGTACAGTTTGTGATGATAATTCCTTAATTCGGATTTTAATATTATGTAGCATTAATTTTGTGCTATGTCCTGTAAACATCTGAACTGCCAAACCGTTTATAATATCATGCAAAATGATGCAAAATATTCTGTACATTCAGGTCAATGAAATCGTCTGGAGGATCACCAATGCCAAAACACAAGCTCACATTCAAAGAATTTGAACACCATACTGAAGATGCGTGGGATGCTGCAGATGATGACTTGATACGAGACGCAGCATCTAAATTCTCCATTCATCCAGAACATGTGAAGGTAATATTTTAGTCACCCTCGTTGAATGCATCGTAAATTCATGACTTTTGCACTATGATTAATAGTGTTGCTGTAAAACCCTGATCCAAAACACCCAAATGATCGTTAGTGTTGTCACAAAAATATATATAGAGGTGGTCAGTACAGTACAGATACATTTTTGAAAAGTATGTTTTGTCTACCTGTATCACTTACCCAAGTAGATATGCTTTCAGACTACTTCCACTTCTATTTCATCAGCCTTTGAAGCCAAATTAATTAATGCTCGTTGCCGTCAACTCGATTAGGCCTATAGGCTATAACCCATTTATCGCAATAACGGGAGATAATTTCAAAAATTGCACCTAATTGTTTCATTATTGGACGCAAAGATACATATTGAAATTTTAATAGCTGTCACCAACTATGCAATGCAATGCAATGCTTAATCTCAATCTACTATTATCAAGCTATTTCAGTAATTTCAGAACTTGTTTTTTTTTTATATTTCACCTCAAGTAGTTTTAAAATGTCTTTTGCTTGAGCATAAATTTGTGGCATTACCTGTACTTGTACTTGTGTATCAATGATGACTGCTTTTAAAATATATGCAGTCAGAGAAAACCTGAAGTATAATCTATGTAAGCCTTCCTTTATCTAAGGCAGTGATTCCTAACCTTTTCCCCCGGTCGCACCCCTCTGAAATCATCAGTTTTCGCACCTCCTTCAGGATGGCAAAAATATGTTATTCTGATGTGTTACTAACCGTTGTGTTTCATTTAAAGCAGGCAGAAAAATCATGATTCTCATAAATATAATAATTTGTCTCGAAAGGCATTATAGCATTATAGCAATGGCCTGTTCAGTTGGTACTGGATAGTGGATATGTTCCACACCAGTACTCATGGTCTCAATTTTGCCTTTGGGAACATGCATTCGATGTTTTTAGGTGCATTCTTTACTATCTATCTCAGTGGTGAAACCACACTGAAAATAGTCATAATTCTATCTTCGCTATTTAGCCTAGGCACGGTTCAAATCCCGTATTCAAAAACAGTTTGGTAGAGTAGCCAACATAACAGAGTAGACCTATCCAATCTTAATGATTCAGCACATCCGCACCACCTAGGAGCAGTTCTCGCACCCCTGGTTAGGAAACCCTGATCTATGATGTTCCCAATGTGAAATGATCTATTTTAGATAATTCTGTAACTGGTTCTCGGTGAGTTTCAGTACCTGTATTGCATCTTCGGGGCATCCTATCTGATTCCGTCGAAAACTTTGTGCGCGAACCGGATTAATTGTGCCCAAGCCCTGTGCTATTCTTGTTGTTTGTTTTGGGGTTTGTTTGTCGACTACTATGGTCAATTACACCAGGCCGATTCTTCTTATTTTTCCGTAACTGCCGACTTATAGCACGGCCCACCTCTAGGCTTTTGAAAGACACCGCTGACGCGGATGAGGTGGCGAGGAGGAGCCTAGGTAAACCT
>ATSW01010532.1:0-13878 GCA_000444245.1 Botryllus schlosseri
GCGCAATGTCAGCAATGTCGCCGCAATATAGTCGTTCCATTAAGTTTATCTCCTTTAAATTTTAAAACAGGAATTTCACATTATATCCCCACCCAATACCATAGATATATATATTGTAAGGTATAAGTTCGTATATTGTACCTATATTGCGGCGACATTGCTGATATTGCGCCGAATTATCGACATTGCGCCGGCATTGTCGACATTGCGCTGGTATTATCGACATTGCGGCAACATCATCGACATTGGTATCTGTCAAGTATAATATCAGTTATAATTATTTGTATATAAGTATATTGCACGGTGTAAGTTCGTATATTGTACCTACATTGCGGCGACATTATCGCCGACATTGCGCGACATTGCCGACATTCACAAAGTATATGTACCCGGTTTGTTGTGCTGGCTGCCAGTGTTGCCAACTTAGCGATTTTCGCGCTAGATCTAGCGATTTTTCATCCGGTTTTTGCAAAAGTATTTAGCGATTATTTAGCGCTTTTTACCGAAAATAACCAATAAAGATCAGTTCTGGCCGACGACTGCATTGGTCACCAGAGTGCGGACTCCGATGATATAGATTACTAACCTACGGATAGATAGTAGATACGCAACTCCTGGCGGTCACGCATGGGCAAACAGTGTCTCTTCTTGCTGAGTAATCTAAAAGTAGCATAATTGGCAGTACTACATCTCCGGATCTGGCGACCTGAGCGCTGAAATTTAATATAATTGGCCATGATCGAAAGCTAGTGTCGCAGTGATTTCGAAAATACAAAATAAAATCTCGTCCCTCAGCCCTCAAAGTCTGAAAACAGGCATTGCTCCGACAATGGCACCGCCGCAACACAATAAACATAACAATGACCAAGTTCGTCCAGCGATTGTTCTGATCAATGCCGATTTTCAGACTTTAAGGGCCTGTTTGGAATCGGTGTCCTGTGCTCACACTATGTTTTATTTTTTAATCATTTTTTATTAAATTAGTTTAACTTGGAAAATCACCGCTGCTCACCTGATATATCAGGCGAAAAGGCCAGCGATTCCAATCAGGTTTAAGGGCAGTTTTGAGGTCGTTCCATTGTCTTAACAACAGTTTAATTCGTATTGTCGGAATCAGTGTGACTCAAGCTTTCGTTTAAGACCAGATTCAGCAAATTTCATACCAAGGGTTGGTCCTAGGATTATTTTCTTAAGTCTCTACACTACAAAAAATAATTAGACAAATTTGGTCTTATGGTCTTAAAGTGACTTTTTAGAAAAAAAATGTCTTTAAGACCACTGATCGATCTTAACAATGATTTTTCGTCTCAAAATTAAGACTGAAAATGCTGAAAAATAAGACCATTGTCGTCCACAAGTGCTGTGTGGGTATTCATGTCAGTATTAGGTTCTGCATGAAGGGAAGCATAACATATATACCTGTTTTCGTAGTTCATTATATAGCCTACCCATTATATATCATTATCATTCTATATAACACTCACCAATTTGTATACATTCCTCCAAACAATATATAGTGTAGTTTGAGTATATAATAGTATTTGTGGTGAGTGCGACGTGCCAACTGCCAACAACATTGTGTCAGTGAAAAGTGACAAGGTATGGTACTTTGAATTTTTGTTCTGGTGCAAATGCATCCTGTATTTGACTTATTTGAAGTGTGACATGTGATCAACGAGAAATGGACAAACATGGCACCACCAAATACGTTTTGGCTCTCCGCTCGCAAGTCACCGCTAGATTGTATTTGCAATGACCTTTGATGGATCAAAATTTGTCAAATAAACCTAACTATGTCTTGTGCTCCGGGCTCATGACAATATCCATTCTGATTTATAAGACTACGGACCATGATGTTTCTTGATTAGCAAAGTTCGTCTTAAAAACAAGACCAGAAAAACTGATGCATCATAAACTGTCTCGATATGCTAGACATCATAAACTGTCTCAATAAGCTAGTTATGTCTTAGAGCTCCTGGCCCATGTCAACTTTCCGGTCTCATTTTTAAGACCACAAATCATGTCGTTTCTTGATTAGCGAAATTTGTCTTAAAAACAAGACCAAAAATACTGACACAGCAAAAACTGTCGTAATAAGCACAATATGTCTTATACGATGCGTTTTATTGGTCTTGATGCGTTTTATTGGTCTTATTTTTAAGACCAAATAATTGTGACAATTATATTTGGTCTTAAAAAGCTGAATCGGTCTTAATTTTAAGACCAAAAATACTGACACAGCAAAAATTGTCTTAATAAGCACAATATGTCTTATAAGATGCGTTTTATTGGTCTTAATGCGTTTTATTGGTCTTATTTTCAAGACCAAATAATTGTGACAATTATATATGGTCTTAAAAAGCTGAATCGGTCTCAATTTTAAGACCTCAATTCATCAGTGAGACCAAAATTGCTGAAAATGAGACCAAATCATCCTCATTTCTTAAATTTGAGACCAAATTTGTCTAATTTGTCGGGTCAAGTCGCATGTCGTGTTCAAGTACTCCAACACAGTTTAGAGAAGAAGTCAAGCGCATTTCCACGCTACATTGCATCACGTATTCACGTACGCACCGAGCAAGGCACGCTTATATAGTGAGCGGTTATACCTGCAAAGTGCAAACCTGGTCACTGGTCAGTGGTCACGTATAGCGATCATTGTGCAAAGCAATCTGCTTTATCGAAATGCACTGCACGTTTTGTCCCGCTTAGAGATGACTATTACGTATTATGGACTAGAAATATGATAAGTGACTTTGGCCGCAGACGAGTAGAATATAGCTGAGAAGAATATATTGATATAATGGTTAGCAATTAATGCAGATTTAGCGCTTTTTTCTCAATATTTAGCGACATCTAGCGATTTTTGACACCAGTTTTAGCGATTTTCTTCCATCCGGAGTTGGCAACACTGCTAGCTGCAAACCTGCAATAGTTGCAGCAGATTTTGCTAGTGCTTAGTGACTGCGTTTGCAGTTCCGCACCGGGAAGATAGATCGAATTCAGAACGTTGGTCTTTTTAAAACTTCCCCTAATACTTCTGAAAAGGCTCGGGAATATTATGTCATCACATTTACGAATTTATTGAATGACCGTCTCCTTATATTGTTTTGAAATTAGGCTTCTCGTTATAGTCATCAATCAGTAGCTGTTTTGTGTTCAATTTATGAAACAAATTCACTTATAACTAAATCTTGGAGATTGAGATCGACTATTCAAAAATAGGGAATATAGACATGCTGTGCTTGGCCTGGCCGGCTTAACTCACTAATGACTAATTATTCAAATCACTTTTCAAACCTTACTTCAGTACATGTGGTAGGCCCTATAAAGTCTTCATCATGCATTGAAATTTTCGACTTCTATGCTGCAGTTGCTAGGCAGCTTGCAAAGTCATTTCAGATTTAGCCTTTCAGTGGGATTACGCCTGTACACCCGTAAACTATACTTATTTGAATGAGATGAATTTGTTACAGTGTGTGTTATCCGCATAATTACGATATCTCAAGATCATACCATGGCCCCACAAAAAAGAAAAGTCTACGTAATTGGTGTCGGCATGACAAAGGTATTATCTATATTTCAATTTTTATCTTGATTCTAATATTAGATATGTTTCTTCATCCTCAAATGCACAGTTTGAAAAACCCGGCAGACGAGACGATTTCGATTATCCTCAAATGGGAAAAGAAGCCGGAGAAAAGGCACTGGCGGACGCCGGCATCAAGTACTCTGAGATAGAGCAAGCGGCAGTGGGTTACTGTTACGGGGACAGCACTTGCGGTCAAAGAGTACTTTACCAACTTGGAATGACTGGCATCCCGGTGTATAATGTGAGAGTCTCATTTCCTGAATCCATCATGTCCTTGCTGCTTTGCATTTGCTTGCAAGTTTGCAACAAAAATTATTGTTGAATTAGGCCTACAGCATTCACTCGGTAAGTCATTTGCTGATCTTTTCATCCATTCAAAAACCTACAGGGTTGGTGTGATTGCATGCAAAATAAGGTCAAACGCTGCAAAATTAGTTCAGTCAACGTAATGTTAGGGTTTGGGGTTAGCGTGTTTAGGGTAGGGGTGAGCATCCTTAGGGTTGGGGTTGGCATATTTTGTGTCTAGGAGGTTAGCGCGCGCATAAAGCCAAATATCAAATCAAACTAAGTTCTTATGGAAGGAAATTTATGAAATCAAATTTAAAATATGGGTCCTACGGTAATTTTAAATCGAAATTTCATATCCAACTATAGATTCTAAATCCAAAATGTTTCAACACAAGTAGTTCCTACGTGATCTATACTTGTAAGTATTTTGCATGTGACTGAACTTATTCTGCATGTAACCACACAAACCCTCCTCTCAAAAAACCCTCAAGATTATGATACAATGAATGATGAGATAGGAGTGTGTTTAAGCGGCTTGAAGTATAGTCTTTTAATCAGACAACCAACTTGGCCAGGGCCCCGGGCAGACCTTGGTTACTCAACCGGCCAGGGTTGTTACCAAGTCACAAGTCAATCTCACCTCTATAGTTTTGACTCGAGTTGAGTCGAGTCATTTTCAATTCACCACCAAGTCATGGTATTTTGACTCGAGTCCGTGTCCAAGTCATTGTGTTGACTGCTCTGTTCCCAGTTAAAGTCTTGTTATACCTACTTTTTATAACTCTGTTTGGTGATATCGGATGGTTCACATTTATTACTAATTTTCCTCACTTTTAGCAGTTTCTGGTCGCATTTTCAAGTACCAGTACCATCAGACGAAATCTCAATAGTGTGGTTACTTTACTACTCTTCGAAATTACCATGAAATGTCGATCTTGACCGTCTGAGTCCCGAGTCATATGACTTGGTTCGAGTCGTGCGCAATGATTCAAGTCCAAGTCGAGTCACTGCGGAGATTGACTCAAGTTGAGTCATTTCAGTATTTTGAGAAAATGACTTGAGTCGAGTCATCGGAAAATCGTGACTCAAGTCATTACAACCCTGCAACTGGTGAACCTTTTCAGTTTTAAATCTGGCCCTTATCTGTCGCGGTATTTTTTCAACAGAACCCAAATCCATTGTCATTGATTTGCAGAAACTGAGTGTAGTGCAGTCAGTGTCTTCAAACATGAACTTTAGACTTAGACTTGCTCAAACCACTTGAGAACGAAGTTCTCAAGAACTAGCAAGAAGTAAAAAGTGCTAATTCCCCCACTAGCAGTGACTAACAGAACAATAAATACATGTCGCTTAATCGAATTTGTTAATACCGCTGATTTTTTTTTATCTAGTTTGTATTACATTTGTATGACTGTAAATTATGTCATGAGAGTTATAACTGGACCTAAGTATCCCTGGCCTCCAGCATGTAAATAACAGACATGCACACTGAATGGAAAGTGATATAACATAACAAGCAATGAAAATGAAAGTGACATAATGTGTTGGTATGTCAGGTTGTGGTCTGGTAATCTCGAAAGCTGTCAAGTATTTAATTAATATTGCGTAGAGTACGTGGCGATTATGTAGGTCGCACATCAGTCCTGTCAGCGCTAGAATGCTTTTTTATCATCCTTAAGGCCTGGTACTAGTAAGTAGGCTATTTCACTAAGCGCTTACACCTACAACTGACGAGTGGATACCCATAAATGCTCGAGCTATTATAAGTTTTTAAAATATTTTTGAACATTCGCTTGTGTTTCAACTTTACAGTATGTCGGTTGGCTTAATCATAGCATCCAAAACATGTACCATGATGCTACACATGTTTGCGTAAACGCGGCCTAGAGCAGGGGTGGCCAACCTTATTGACCAAAAGGCCACATGAGATTTACGAACCATTGCGTGGGCCACTTGAATAATGAGGACCTTTTAGTATAGTCGTCCAATAAGAGCGAAGCGGATTAGGTAACATTAAAACAAGATTCATATTACAACGCACCACAATCGATAACAATAATGTTATTGAAACCCAGCGTACGACTGTACACGGATGTCATAGCCGCGCCGAGTGCGAAAAATTTTCAAATTTAATGAATGAATTCGCTTGATGTTACTTGCATGTATTGCGGGTCGCCTTTGTATAAGACTGGGCTCATTTGGCAAGGACTGGCTTATTCGGGGCCTGGACATATCCATATTTCGGCGAACGTGTCTATCATTCTGTGCCTAGGTTTCCTCGACGACGATCTTTCTGTGAGTTTAGACGCGAAGTTGCATGTTGGACGACACGTTCTCTCATAATTGCGAATATAGCTAGACTCAATTCTATATTTCAGGAGGGGGTACCAATACTAAAAGCTAGTAATCGAGTGACAATAAATCGTGCAAAGCGCTAAGACAATGGTCAAGTCAAATAAATCTGCCACGAAATATTCTACTTCATGGTCATATACGAAAATCTACCAAAAACGTGGCTGCATGGCCCCTGGCTACGTCAAATACATCGGAAATGATATTTTAGTCATCAACATCCCTTAATTCACGGTCTGGTTAATCAAATTTTTGATTGGCCTTGCAAGTTCACAATAAATTACCTTAGTAATTATTTTTTTGATATTATAATAAATGACGAGAATTACCTCGGGGGCCGCTCAAAACCATCTCGCGGGCCACGGGTTGGCCTCCTCTGCTGACCTAGAGCATTATCACCTAGTTATAGTTAGCAAAGTAGAAACATTCATTTTGCCAATGTGACTGGCATTGTTTTTTTTTGATATCGTATGAAGGTTCACTACATCTTGAATTTTACAATATGAGTGGTACTCGGATATTTTCGAAAGATATTAGATCTGTGTTTTACTTTGTGTGGAAAGTCCTGTATTAAAAATGGCCTGGCTCTGACATTTTACATGGAACTTACAATAAGTTACAATGACAGGTGAACAATGCTTGTGCTACTGGATCATCTGCTCTGTTCATGGCAAAGCAACTCATCGAAGGTGGCCTTGCCGACTGCGCAATGGCGTTGGGATTCGAAAAAATGCAAAGAGGATCTTTATCGTCTAATGTACGTTAATGCAATTTGTCTTTGTTCGTCTGTTTCGTTCCCGTTTGTCATGACTACGTTTCTTTGCAGTTTATGGATCGCACAAACCCAATGGACAAGCATGTTCAGTTAACAATGGACATCAAAGGCATTGCAGCCGCACCAGTAACTCCACAAGTGTTTGGCAATGCGGGGTTGGAGCATATGGAGAAATATGGTAATGCTTCATAGTCATGTTAGGAGAGGTCTTCCGTTTATGTACCTTGGAGTCAACCTCTATCAAAATACGCAAAATTAGTTTCTGCCGACAGTAGGAATTGGTGTATGATCTAAAAATACTACATTGAGCTCTGCTTGCCTCGAATATTAAAAATTTTGTGCCTGTGTGTGACATTCTTACTGGTGTTATTACTGTAGATATTCCAAGTTCTTTCCTGTTCTCAACTAGTTGTTGATGATTACCTCACAGCCGATCACATTTTGGTTCATTGCTATATGAATATATTATTCAATTGTATAGTGAACTTCTGTGCTACCAAATGATTACCGGTAATACATTTTGTTGACTGATGTTATTGCAATGGGCATTGCCTGAATGTCCATTTATCGATAGTGAATCGTATTGTAAAGATCGTGAACTTAATTCTTAAACTTTGATATTGCTCAACCCCGGTAGGCTGTTCTTTCGTCGTACAACAAACTGATATTGACTTTTATTCGTGGTCCTGGTTGTATATTAATGCTGAAATTTCCGTAACTGACACAGTGCCATGTCATCGTGTCATCATGGTCACTATTTTATTGCTGATTCAATAGGTGCAAAGGTTTCTTTGGTTCAATAACCTCTAGCCATGAGCTATTATACTTGTGTGCAGTCACATATATGTACCGTATGACGCTGGTCTGTAAACAGTTGTTCATTTTTGTCTCAGATGTTCAATTTTGATAATACTTACATGTCTTTTCATTTTCTGTGAACTGATGAATACTTCCATTTACAATGAACCAGGGTTTGGATCAAGTCACAAAGTCGCGCTTAATGAAGCCTACTAATGTCATTTGAACCCAAAGATAGATTTGGTCGTGTGCAATGTTCATATTTGTTTGGTGTGCATTCTAGCATCATCTACCGATAGCCTACCTATATTAGCCTCATTGGTGATTTCAGCACTGCCTATATTATGCACATATTTTCGTTCATTGCTCTTAGCAATCTGCTTCTCAAGATTATGAATTGGTAAGAACTTGTATTAGGGCATTTGTGATGTGTCACTGGTAGTTGCATCTTTGTATCATTAAGAGTGTTGACCTTTGCAATGTAAATGTTAGCATAAAGTGAGCGGTCACTCGTGAGCTAGAACAGTAATGGAATGAACAAAATTGGCCATCACAGTGGATATAAGTTGTGCCTTGTTACAGGTACAAAACCAATTCATTTCGCGAAGATCGCTTGGAAAAACCACAAGCATTCCACCAACAATCCTTACTCCCAATTCCAAAAAGAATACTCTCTGGAGGAGATCATGAATTCCAGACAAGTGTACGAATATCTAGGAATGCTTCAGTGCTGGTAAGAATCTCTGTAGCAACATGATCAGTTAGCTGTCACATTGTGTACTTACGCAAGTGTTTACCTAAATCATGAATCAGGATTGAACATAAACTCTGTCACTGTCATGATATTTGTTCAGCAATTCAGCTGACGAGCACGCCTCATATGCAACAGCAGTATTGTCCCATTAAATTTTCAATGATGGTCCATTCTGCGGAAAAATGATGCGCGTTCATAGTTAGCTTAGTGATGTTTGGAGATTATCACTGCTAACGAAGTTGTAATTTCACCTTGTCATCATTTCTACTCATGAAGAAGTAGAAGTAATGGCATAAATTTCTACTCAATTGCAAATAGAAGCAGTAATTCCGAGACATGTCAAAACTACTTAGAGGAAGTAGAAATAAAAGGTTCCAATATTACACTTACAAGCAGTTTGCAAAGTAGATTTAATCGAGAGGTAGTGGACTTCTACTGGTTAATCGGAGATGGCTACAACGCTACAAATCGATAAAGTCTTCATAATTATTTTTCAAAAAGTAATCTATAAAAATATACATTCAGTTACTGTGGGGGTTTGTTTCTCTCCTAAAAGTGGTACAAGCATTAAACATATCCCAAATACTACTATATACAAAATTCACAAAGTGATGACCTCTGAGTAAAGCTCCATCCTTGATCAAGCTGACTTCATATTGTCTTTAAGCCCGACGTCCGATGGGAGCGGATGCGCAATCTTGGCCAGCGAGGATTTTGTGAAAAAGCACGGTTTGGAGTACAAAGCCGTTGAGATTGTCGGCCAGACGATGGCCACCGACTTGCCCAGCACGTTTGAGGACAGGAGCTGTATGAAGGTACCATAAACCGGGGTAACTTTGGACTTAAGGGTAACTTTGGACACTAAGCAGTAAAAGATTTAAATGGTTATTGATGGAAAATGGTTGCCGCTGGATGTCCAATTCTTTTTCATGAGGCAAGAGTACCACAAGTAGTCTCAATAAAAGATGGATTCATTTCACTGCAAGTTAAACTTGACCCAACATTGATTAATTAATGGCGGGGGTCAATTTCATCAAAATTGATGGCCATTAAACTTCTTACAACCAAACATAGATAGCATGTGATTCATAGATTCAAAACTTGGCAGCAGATACCTCTAAGTAGTCTTAATCCATGGCAAAAATCTCAGTGGGCTCACCCTTAGATCAATACAAGAAAATGTGATGTCCAAAGTTGCCCCGTCAAATTTCATCAGAGCGGGGCAACTTTGGACAGTGGAAAATGTGATATTGAGAGCTCTGGAAAGTGGCTGCTTCATCTGTGTCAAAGTGTATCGTCAACTATAGTCATTATGACCGGCCTGATGGGTTCTTAAAATGGAATGAGGCGGTCAACAAATTAAGAGTTTGCCAAAATATGAAAAATGGGTAGGCAATGAGTTGAGAGATTGTAATCGGGCACTAGCTACTTCAAAAACTTATCACATACTCCTAAAGATGTGCCTGCTGAATATGGGATATCGTAAATCATGACAAATATCCATCAGAGGACATAATAAAGGGAAAGTGATTCTTTTAAAGAACAGTAACATATTTGAAATCATCAATAATTCACGGTAACATGCTTAATGTTTGCTGTCAGTTGCTGACACTGCCAGTGGGATACCCCTCATCACCATATATATGTTATTCATAAGTCCCAATTATTGAAGGCATGAGGGAAAATTGAGATAAGGGATGAATAAGGGAGCATTACCCTTCATAAACTACCTAATTTTTTTTTGGGGGGGGGGTGGTGGATTAGGTAAAAATCATGCAATAGGGCAGACGTAAACTATTTTGTTTCAGTTTTAGCCACTGCTCTCATCAACTCTTACCAAATAAACCTCATTTACGAGGTTTCATAAACAATGGAGTGTAAAGGCATACAAAATACTACATTGTCCAAAGTTACCCCACATGCAGGGGTAACTTTGGACACGGATAATTTACGAAAATAAGGTACTTATTTATGACCATGAAGATTTTGGATTAGGTAATTCTAATCTTTGCTCCATGACCCATGAAAAACACAAAACTTGCCTCCCCTACACCCTAGAATTTCCAAGATACAAAGCGGAATTGTTGAAAATTGTCCAAAGTTACCCCGGTTTACGGTAATCAAATTTGGAAAGTATGTGTAGACATAATTTTAAAGAAATTTGAAGAAAAAACTGTAACTATATTTGAGTTCCAATTTGGAATAATGAGTTACTACGATTATAATTTTATATGGAAAAACTGCAGCTATAATTCTAATTCTAATCTAATTTGTAAAAACTGTGTGACTGTGATGAAAATTTAATTTGTAAAAAACTGAGTAGTTACAATCATAAATTGTCATCTAATTTGAAAATACTGTAGCTATAGCGCTAACTCTAATCGAACTTAAAAAAAAACTAGCAGCCATAATTCTAATTTTAATCAAACTTGAAAACGTTGAAAATTTTGCATGAACCCATCTTCGTAAAAGATTACAGCGGTTCCCAGTCGCCTCACCTCAGAACTCTGCAAATAACGAAGAAAAAAGTTCAGCAAAAACGACTTTCCCTTCCTGAACGCCCCCGCAACCGAGATCACCGCGACATGTAAGTCCTTCACAGAATCTTGCAAAAGCAGAGACGATAATTGCTCTTCGTCCAAGCTAAAATTGTGTTGATCGGTAGTCACGACGATAGGAACTGGTCTTGGACCGGGCGGACTTTCATCCACGCCATTCGTCACAGGCAGTTCTTCAACGGTTTCGTTTTCAGTAACACCAGGCATGTTTCAGACGGCTTCAAAAAGGGTTGTATAAACCCGCTTACAACAGTAACTTATTATATATGATACAACAATAAACTAGAACGAATGCAAATGATAAGGATGCACATTAGAGCAAGGCGTCATCCACAAACAATATGCAGAGCATCAAGTCATAGTACGCAATAGAGCAGTGCTTCCCAACCAGTGGGTCAGAACTAGGGCTTGGTTAAATCGAGTACCTGAGTAATTCAGAATTAAAGTATTTGGCTTGAAGTCAAGTATCACTAATTATGTCATGTCAGTATGATGTGGAATGTTTAGATATGTACCTTTTATGTGACCAAAGAGAAAATATTGCCAGATTTACACGCCACAGGATAATTTGATATTTTTTCGGCAACATTTATTTCATTGCACTCTGTGACAATGTCAATGTGGGTTGATCATGACTACAGAAATATTTAATTTCCAGTAACTTGTCACAAACTGAAAAAGGTTGGGAAGCAATGCCACAGAGTAGCTTACACATTGATGGGGTAGGCAAATTAGATAGTACTGTTATATAGGATTACTGGAATGAGCTAATCTTGGTAAACCAGTCGATGATTGATTAGATGGGAGTGAATCTGATATGCTTTTTCTCTGGAATGTTGAAGATCAAAGATTTTCAGAAATTTCAGGCTGCATAGTCCAGTGAGTAAGCTACTTGGTATTTGATAAACAAAATTTTGGCTAAAGATAAACTGCCTCCTCACTTAACACTCAAAGCAGATTGACAACAGTATATGCGTGTAGATAGCAGCCTTACTAATGATGGTTACACAACATACCAACACCTGTCCTATTATAAGTGAGTAATAATGAAATCAAAATTGAAGGTACTGGATTGGACATTGTCATCATAAATCGTACAAGCACAGTGTTGCACACCATAGGCGTATTCAAACTAACAAAAACTGAGCGGAATTTAATAAAATATGTGTTGGTCATAAACAAGTGATTCATCAAATGTGTCAACAGAAAGTCAGATCATTTTTGAACTTTGCGCTTAAGCTAACTTTGAGTACGGAGGCTTTTAAGAATCAATCATCTTGCCTAATTAGTTAGTTAAAGTCAATTAAGGTCAGTCGAGGAGGCTTCCTTGCAGAAATTTCGACTTCAATGCTAATGTAGCTCCTTGGGTGTTATATTTTGATGATACTGATTCAGCAGCTGATAACTCTCAAAACTTAAGATAGCATTACAGTAGGCCTACTTAACATAGCATACTGGTTTGCTTTGAACAACTGGCAATTTATAGCGAATTGTGACAGTTTTACGAACCGAAAGAGACCAGAAAACAATTTCAAATTATTGCATCATTGATGATTAAATTTATAAAACAAAGAAAACTAGCCTTAGTTTTAATACCGTAATGTCACCCTTATTGCCGAACTCGTTAAATTGACATTATGAATTGCTCCACCCACCGTTGATCTAATTCTTCCATTCAATTGCAATTCAATCCAATTTCAACAAATATTTTGCTTGAACTAAACAACCGGTAGTTGAACTGAAATACAGCAACTGTGGACACAAAAACTTTTATGCACCAGATCAGCAAACGATCTCAAATTATGCTCCATTTCTGATCAACTATATAAAACTAACAAAACAAGGCCCAGTTTCAATACATGAATGTCCTTCTCAATACAAAAATCGTTCTTCAATTGAACACCCGCCGTTGAACTCATTTTTCAATTGCTCTATCGAAATTGAATGAACTAACTGATCATATGACCGGCTGGGTCAAATAACTTATTTTTATGGTCCGCCGGATTAGCTCGCAGCTCGTACGAAGTTACGACAACTTCCTCGCGCCTGGCGCGCAGAAAATCCCCGGCCAATCCGATGTAGTAAATTTTTGCACACTCTCGACCGGAATCGGGGAAATGAAGGGTCAAATGACTGACGTTCGAGAACTTGGCTGGTTTTGTGGGGAATTTTAGCAACGTTAATTCTGATCCAGGATCAGGAAAACTGAACTCTTGATCAGCCTCTTTTGCAGTATTGTCAAAAGTCATGTTCGGAATGTTTTTAAATAATCGCATTTCTTTCGGAAGCGACATATTCTCCCCTCCGATAATCGATATTGCTTTTAGCTTTACGGTCCCGTTAAACGGTATGTTGAATAGTAGTTCGGCGTCTACGTCACTTTGTACGTATTTTTCTAAATTGAATCGCTCGTCCCACGGCTTGAAAACAGTCTTGCCGGAACCATCCTGTTCCTCGTTTAAGCACTGAAGACTATCCAAATCGACCTTTAAATAAAGGCTGAATTGAGCGCTGTTGTCCTCCGCGTCATGGCTGTGATCGTGCTCATGATGGTGGTGATGGTGGTCGTCACACATTGTAAGAATGCTTAGAAACAACAGTACCTATACACTACAAAAAAATAGACAGATTTTGTTTTAAACCAATATTTAAAAAAAAGAAAAGTCTGAAAGACCAAACTAGATATGTCTTGCGCTCTTATCTCATGTCAACTTTCTGGCCTGATTCTCAAGACTACAGATCATGATATTTCTTGATTAGC